>VZTL01049648.1:1482-55435 GCA_013400535.1 Scopus umbretta | reverse complement strand
TTTTTTTTTTTTTTTCAGGCAAATCCTTTTATGTTTTCTGTTGGAAAAGCTGCTCAGCAGTTTTGTGGTTTGTGGATGAGGACCAGAACTGATTGATCTGTACACTGGAGGAAAGGAACAGATCACTGGGTAAGGCTTTCCTGTGTTTAGCACCTGCTGGCAGATGCAGCACCTTTTAAAGGTCTCAGAAAATGACAGTTGATTGAATTTTCTTTCATTTCTAGATAAAGTTCTTTTCTCCTTTTGCACAGCTTTTGTTCTTTTAGATTGATTTAATCATAGATTAGAACCATTAGAAACATATGGTTTGAGAGACCTCCTGGACGTGCATCAGACCACACCCAGCAGGTTTGTCTGTCTTTTGCTGGCAGAAGTTTAAACTGCAGGAAGAACCTAATGGACATGCTTAGAGTTGCAGTTCTAAAAACTGAGCTCTCTCAGAAAAAGTAAGAGAAATTAGTTCTACTTCATCAAGGAGATAAGAAAATAAACGTGATCATTCCTTGGCTCTGAAATGCGTTCTATTCAACAAAGTAATCTCTGTTTAGAAAGACATCTAGAGCGCGCCTACTTGACAGTAGCTTGCTCTCTGACACTCATCTTTAGATTGTAACAAATAATGGACTAATGCCATTTGTTTTGTAGAATTTGGAAATGTGTTGAGAGATGACACTGTAAAACAAACCAAAGTTTAAGACAGAAGGAAGCCCTGGAGGGTGGTAGCACAGCCCTGCAATAGGCTAAGGTATACACTAAGGTGGGGGGGAGGAAGATTGCAGTCTGAAGTGCTGCTTGTTGGCTCCCCCTTCTCCCATTTCTGCTCTGTGAGCACAACCTAAAACAGATCCCCTGCTGATATGGAGGTCACACAGTTTATTTCTGTCGCGCTCACGTGGTCTTGCCAATAACAGGGAAGCATGAATCAGAAGCTTATTTTAAAACCAAAAATATATGGTTTCACTTTGTATTATGATAGCATCCAAGAACCAGTTAGGGTCAGGGCTTCATCTATTACATGCTGAACCTGTTACAAGTTGAACACGTTGTGTTGTTGATCCTCTGAGAAATTTCAACCCAAGATGCAACAAGCTGTAGGAGGAGAAGGGAGGGTAAAGGAGCTGAAGTGTTGGGTGGTCTGCATAATGCTAGAAAGGAGACAAAAAGCTATATGCTAAAAACTGTCACTTACAACTATTTAGGCAAGTTACTGAAAGATAAGACTTGGAACAGAGGAAAAGACCTTCTTTGTTTAACTAAACTCTAAAGACATCTGAAAGATCTTGAGTTGATGTGGGGCTGGGGTGGGAGGAGGCAGAACAGGCAGGTGAGCAGGTTAATGGCATTGTTGCAGCTTGCCCATATAGTGTTTGGGCTCTTTATTTCCTCAACTATAGTTATTCAGTGGGATATTGCTGATACAAGCTTGGTCTGGAAAAATAGAATCAACTTACTTGAAAAGGTCGGCTTCTTGAGAATTGTATTATTGTGTGCCCCCCCTGTCTTTCAGGGCTGCTGACCTATACGGAAAGTGTGACTGACAGCAGTTGCAATTGCAAAACAAACTGGAGAAGAAATGAAGAAACGCCTCATGCTGAGGATGTAAGATGGGGAGGAGAGAGAATGAAACTAGTTTGTCACATAGTGCAAAAATGTCTCTTTTTGTCACACCTTCCACTTATTAAAGGTAATATTGTTCTCTCCAGGCGCTCAAATGAAAACTCAGAAATGAAAAGTCAGAAAGGAAATTAAGTGATGTGTGCATGGATGCTACTGCCATCTCCAGAAGAAAAAATGAGTGCTTAATCAGAATCAGAAATTTGTAAGACTCTGGCTAATGATACTCTCCTTCAACCTGAGCACTTCTACTGGAACAGGAGAAGAATATTCAAAATCTTCCTGTCTCCTGGAAAGTCCACAGAGTTGGAGGCAGTATCATGGAAACCTTGGTTAGGTATGTAGTATTCAGCCACTTCACAGATGAGCTTCCAGGAAACCTTTACAGCTTTTGTAATAAAAATAGCATTCGTATATGACTTTGTTTATGGTGGGGCCCCACAGTGAATTGTTTGGATTTTGTCTGTAAAATTTCTAGCCAGTTGGTCTTGCAAAGAACAAGTGTAAGTTGGAGCCTTATGGCATTTAAACTCTATGAGAAGGAAATAATATTTTAAGAGAAATCATATTTTGGGCCCAGCAAGTTTGACATTGACTAGTGCTGCCAGAGTTTTTAATATTATTGAATTCAACAGTCTTTTCCATCAAATTCCAGAATCATCTGGAACATTCCCTCTTATGTGAAATAAATGCTTGTAAGCTGCCAGGTGATTAACAATGTTTGCTGAGATGTGAGGGTGTCTCAGGAGACTCTGCTTTGTTTTGCTACTGTAATTTCCAGTAAAGATTCGGTCAAGACTTGAAACTGTCTCAAGTGATGTATTTTGCAGCTTTAAGTTAAAATTCAGACCTGCCAAAAGGTTCTTGATTGTTAGTTTTTCTGGCTGAAACCACCTAATTTTTTCCACTGTGCTTTGTACATCTTGTTATGGATGACCATTTTATCTCTCTGGCTTCAGAAAAGACAAACACTGTATCACTTCCTAAGTGTGAGGGGGGAAAATCCTACTAAAATGTTAGCAAGAATTTTCAAAGGATTACAAATTAATCAGATGTTGTACAAATAAACACTGAAAGTGTAAGCCCTAGTGAAAAGATTTGCAGCCTAAAAGACACAAGCCATTGGTTACCTTTAAAGGAAAGGGTAGAGGTGGACAAATTAATGGTTTTGAGGAGGAATCTAAATTGAGAGGGCTCTTGGCAGAGAAAATGAAAGACTAATCAAGCATAAAGAGCAGCAAAAACTCAGTCACAAAATAAAACGAGAAAGTAGCAAACTTAAGGAAGGAGAAATGGGAAGACCATAAGAAATAAAAGCGGAAATGAAACCAAGGATACCTGGACCCTGGGAGGGATATCAGAAAGACTGATAGCTAATAGTGTGACTTCATTAGCAATTTATTGCAGATGCAGGATATCATTGTGATGTGACTAAGTGTTCTTTTCAAGTTGTGAGCCACATGTAGCGCCAACGCAGCACTTGCTCATTTTGTTAATGCGAGGGGACGCTTAAATGGCGTTAGGTCTTCAGCATTTTAAACAATAAAACAACCCTCGCCGTTCTGGTTCATACAGTTCTGCAGAAATGGTAGTGGGCCCATGGGCACAATCAACAACTGTGCCTGCAATGTTTTAGCTGTCAGCGTATTGGCTCCACTGAGTACCTGAGATATTTTGCAGTGGAACTATTTTGATTACAATGTTGTTTATACCATACTCTCAAAATCACTTGGAAAAGCTTCTGGGTATAGGCATGTTCTGCTTTTGTGGAATAAATAATTGTGCATGGGAAGCAGTGGAAAACTGCAGTCATTGTAAACATGACGAAAGGCTGAACTGCAACAATTATTTCACCGACCCAGAACCATGATCACCAGCCAACACTGATAAATATATATGTGTGTGCATATATACATTTGCATATTTATAGTGAAGCCCTAATGGAAACAGCATAAATGTTATAATTAATGACTCTAGCATACTATACAGTCTTCTTGCAGGTAAGAAACTATAATTTATGTGTCTCGATTGCGTATGTATACTTATGTATAACACATTACATAGAATGCATTTTTTCATGGTGCTAAACCATTCTTTTTAAGTCCTTAAATATTCTAGACTGTAAAGTGTGATTAATAATAAATGGAAGTTTTGTTTTCATGATAGGAAGCTTTTATTATTCTTTTTTCTGTTCCAAGATATGTTTCATTTGTTTTCTGTGTTACGAAAAACACACAAACGGTCTTGGAAAGTGTGAGTAGAGATGGCTTTGTTGGTTTCTGTAAGAAAAAGAACATGAACAAACAAAAACCTCTGCACTGGTAGCTGAATAGAAAACTTACTAGAAGAATCATTTTAGCAACGATTTTTGAAAATGTGAAAAACTAGGCCAATATTTGGATTTTCAAAATCAAGTTAGTAAAATTAGTTACATAATTTAGTCACTTTTACCTTTTTACAGCTGAAATACATTAAACATTTAAACGTTATTTACAGAAAAGAAAGGCATTTGAAATGAAAAAACATCAGATGCATCTTAACATAGTTGCCTCCTAAGCTATCTAAATGCAAGTTTGTGTAGAAATGATGACTGATACTAGTAATTTCCAGAACGTTTCTCCTGCATATTATCCTTCAGCTAGAGACAGTATTATTTTTCATTCTTTTTCTAGTTATAGAATGGTTTTGTGTTTTAACTCTGCAGAGTATGCATTACCTTGCCCTAACTGAAATGTATGTGTGTATGTGATGCAGCATTGGCACAGCAAACACCCATGTGTGTGTAAATTGTGCACTGAATAAGAGTAATTCTTCAGAGCAGTATTAAGATGTGACCTCATTCAGACACTGCAGAGAGGTTATTTGTGTCATAGTATTAGCAACTTGTGAAGAAAGGTGAAAAGGCAGCAAGAAGGCTGACAGGTCTCGCTCTTTCCACACTAGTTAAGAGTTTGGAGATTCCCCATACGCAGCAGATCACATATTCAGGAAACTTGCTGGGATGAAAGGCCTTAGAATGAAACTTTTTATTATTTCTGTATTAGACTAGGTATTCAAGAGATTAGTTACTATGAGGAGAGCTTAAGAAAGTGACATTGAAAAGACATTTGCGTGAAAAATAGTGTCAGCGTGAATTAGGAAAAAGCAAATCCCTAAAATATTGTTGAAGTGCTGCAATGCCAGATAACCTCCCAGAACAGTCATGGACAGCAGACGAAGTGACATGAAAGTCAGATAAACTGAGGAAGCACCTCAAACAGATCCTCCATGTGAAGAGCCAAATTAGTTTTCCAAGTCAGCAAGCTAGAGAAAGCTCTCTGCAGCCTTCATTACGTAGCCTGCACAAGTGATACTGTAGTCTCTTGGGCATGAGCCAGCGGGGAGAGGTGCAATGTAGCAATCTTGCGCTGGCAGGAGTAGGAAGAGATGCACCGATTGACCTAGTAGGTATTTCCCCTACTCATCAAAAAGGAATAGGCATGGACAAGCCACGGGGAGCACTACGCCACTAAATAGCCTTCTGTCGAGTTCTAGTGTCTCACCTTCTATTTTTAAGTGTCTTGTGGAAGTGCTAAGGAAAAGCAATATAAAAGAGAAAGAATGTAAATATTATGGTTCAGGGATATCAGCCCCAGTCCAAGTGCAAAAACCTGCCTTTCAGTGAAAGCTTTGAGGGGCTCCTAGTTCAAAGGATTTCAGAGATGTGGAAAGGCAGCTATATACATTACTTTCTTCTTCTCTATCGCTCGCCCCTTATTGACGGCAGATAAGTTAAAATAAAGAAGAGCATCCCTCCTAAGCAGTTCTGAGAGGACAGAAACACTGCCATGAGAAAGAGCAGCTACAAGGTGGTAAATACTTTTTCAAATGACAGGATAATCTTTCTGCTGAGGCTGGAAGTATCAATGTCAGAACAGCGTTTGCTCTTGTCTCAGACCTTCTGATGCAATCGGCTATTTCAGTGTATGATAAAATACTCAGGAAAAAACCCCACAGTTTTAAGGTTTTATTTTAGGAGGGCTTCTTGCTCTTCATAAATGTAGTGATCTTATTGTGGTTTTATCTTTCAGGATTAAAGGACTAGTGGCAGATATCTTAGGACTAAAATGCAGGTTAGACTTTGCTTTTTGTTTTGCTTTTTACAGAGTTTGATATGAGTGGGAATATCCATGAGTTGGAAAATATATCCACAAGACCACTGGAAACTGCATGTTTTTATTTAAACTCAATCCTGCTGTGTTTAGTGTCAGAGCTAAAACGTGAACCTGGTATGAAAGTGAAGAAGAAAACTATAATTTGGCTTCCCCAAATCAGCAAATGGCAAAATCAAGTGAGATCCTGAATGAAAAAGTGAATGCTTGAAATGTTTTGGGCTTAATAACCATTTTTATTGTTAAGGACTTACTTTTAAAACTACACTGTTTGCTACAATAGCATCTTATGTATCTACAGACTAGAAAGCAGCCTGCATATATTCTAGTCAATAAATTATTTGCTAAAGCAGCATAAGCATAAGTTCAAAGATTTTGTTACTCTTCTGATTTATTTGTCTCTTCTGGCTTTCCCTAAGCTCTCTGTGTTGATGATATTAAAATGCTTTCTAATTTGTGATTACTGCATAGTAGCAAGGGGAAAGAAGAGTTGGCATGAACAGCTCTTCACAAGCAAGTATGTGTTTCTTTTTTGTCTCTCAGCCAGGGCTTTGTCAGAGTGGAGGAGCTGAGACTGGTTAATACGCAGAGAGGCTGTTGAAGTTCCAGTCTGGTTTTCTAATTTAGAAGCGCTACTGCATGACATAAATGGTAGGAATAATGTAATTTCTATGTGAAAAAAATAAAATGGAAGGGAATCCTTGAGACTGTAAGAAAAGGTCTGAAGTGGTCCTTTAAAAGCTAGAACAGCTTCAAAAATTATTGTAGTCCCAGTTTCAGTGTTTTGCTTATATTTCAAATGAGTATTTTTCTCACTGATGCGCTGTTTGAACTCGCCTTATGGTATTTATTTGCCATCTAGTTCAAATCAAGGAAATGAAAAAGACTGAAGGGTAATCAGTGAGCTACCCTTGACAAAATACAGTACTGACAGACTGGACAAAGCAAGCAAGAAAAGGATAATTCTTTATTTGCAGTTTCGCAGTTTTTGTTATTGTTAAGAGGTTTTGAGATTGAAGTTTGTAAGAAAACTAAGTAGAGTCTGTACTGCTTTCTGAGTGCTTTAGATACTGGCATTTCTTCCTCTAGTGATTCCTTCTTTCAGCGTCTGCCACCTTCTCTTTCTTCTCCTCCTAAACCCATACACAAAAAATAGTATTTAAAAATGATGAATTTGACAGGCTGACCACATCCTATCCTGTGACCATGTTGTGTCATCTGCTGGGTGTCTTCATCTGTCTGTGCTCTTATTCTTCATTATGCTGCAGAGTACCCCCACACACAGTTGGCACTAGAAGCTTTAGATTGAGAAGGACTGTCCAGCTCCTCAAAGAGAACAACGTTGCCCTTTTGTTCCCCAGGATGCATGTAATGAATACATGACTGGGTTAGTGGCATGGACTGCTGTATTCATTCACTTTAGCTCCCTTCCATCCTGGTCGACTGTTAAAAGGATAGATATTTGATCTGCAGCAAAATGTTTAGTCTTTTCAGAGCCCTTCTCATCTCTGGGAAGCTTTCACAGGAAAAAAAGTTGAGGATGAGGGCAGATAATGGCAATACGGGTTTGGGGAAAATATTGGTCCTATCATGTTTCTTNAAAAATTTGTTCCTTTCTTTTTTTTTTTTTTTTTTTTTTTTTTTTTTTTTTTTTTTTTTTTTTTTTTTTTTTCCCTGTGCAGTTTGAATGGAGAGGAACATAGGAGACTTAATAGGAAATCTGTAGCCAGAGTGCCCTACTACTTCACCACACTCTTAAGAGATCATTCTCTTCCCTCATCCCTAAAAGTAAAGGTGATCTTAGTTTATCTTGCTTCTCAGCTAGCTTGTCACAGAAGGCCACCTCAATGTTTGAAAAGTACCAAGTTTATTTGAAAAACATTAAGTCTTGCAATGGATTACATTGGAAGAGGGGCTAACTAGGCTGGAGATGGCGGGGGAGACCGCTGAGCAGTCTTAACTGATGGAAGGAGAAGATAGATAGGGGAGGAAAAAACTCCCCTGCCTACTAAAATGCCACATACCTAGGACTGGTCCTGTGTAAACTCTGAGTTCCCAAGTACTGGCTTTTATACTCACTTCAAGTGAGACCAAAGGATGGAAAACTGGTTGTCTGAGTTATTTTGAGGCTTTTATTATGTTCAGGAATTAATTTGGATGACAACAATGGTGTTTTCAGTGCAACAAGTAGAATGAAATAAGCAGTCTGGCAGAAGATCTGAGAAGCAGAAGGTGAAAATAAATAAAATGGAGCAGGGAAGAATGCAGAAAGAAAGTGTTCAAAGGCATGTAAACACGATGAAGGCTGAAGCCAAATTCATATGCAAACATCTAAGGTACAAATTCTCTTTCCTCCTTTTTTCCTTCCCCTGATGCTGTGCATACACAGCCCCTGCCCCCTCTTGCGTTTACTCTCATGACAAAATTTAAGTGATGGAACAGAGGAAAAAGGAGGCAGATGTGACTATGTGGGAAGTTGCTTTGCCACTCAGTTGTGAATGGGAACCACATCTTCTTGTGTAGTTGGGGGGGGATTTATTCTTTCAGCATTTTGAGAAAGACTTATGATTCCACCTGGATTTATGCACAATAGCTTTCCTGTCTGTACTCTTTATCTTTCTTTGAGAGCTCTCTTACTAAGTTATTTTCCTCCTGGGATGTATAAAGTATACTCTCACCTACACTGGGATAAGAGACTCTTGAATACAAAGGCCTCTGCTGAAGGTCTTTTGCAAGTATTGTCCAATCCCATCAAATTTCACCTGGAGCTCATCTGTAGGGCCTTACTTAGGTTGAGTCATGTGGTAGAGCATTATAAACTCCAAATGGTATAGCTGTGTGCTATGATACTCGTTATAGGAAGTTCATACCAAGGCTCTAAACCAGCAAGCCATTTAAACTTTTTAATTGTAATGATTTTTAAGTCACCTCACTGAAGTCAGTGGTACAGTGCCTGAGCTTAAAGCTGAAATCATGCTGAAGTGCTTTGCTGGCTTATAGCCCAAGCTGGCTTTCAGTGTATTATAGGCAGCCCTTCCTGGGATGGTGGTGAATTAGAATTGCGCTAAAGTATTTCTAGCAAAATGAAAAATCACCTCACATCTAAAGGTTTTATTGCTTTTTCCGCTTTCTATGAACTCAAAAATGAGGCCATTTCTATGAAAAATGGCACTTGAGAGTATGAAATTTCCAGAAGCAATGGGGATCCCTTTTCTAACAGAAGTTGAACTCACAGTGAAGAATCCTTTTTGAAAAAAAAATGATGCTATCTCTGGAAATGGTGGTCCCTTGTGAAGTTTTGAACCTGCAACATGAACTAAATGCTGTGAACTATGTCTGGTTCTAAATTAAACATACCTTAGTGCTGCAGTCCTGTACTGAGGTCTGCCCAGAGCCGGTGTGATGGGGCTTCAGAGATGCCTGTGGGTCTGCATGTCTGTGTCCATTTGCTGCTGGGGGCCTGTGTACAATGTGTGTATTGTTCTCAGTGCCTGCTAACGGTTGTCTTCACGATTTCTCAGTACAGAACTAATTAGTGAGTCCATCCAAGGTCCTGCTCCTGAAGAAGAGATTGGTTGGTGTTTACGGAACAGAAAGTAAGTCACGGCCAATGGTTAAACAGTATCTGATAGCTTCTGCTCTTCTTTGCCTATTTCTCCAGACACATTTGTCCTGCTATAGGTGGGTTACTCCTGAAGAGCCATATTCTTCTGCAGTTTGTCGTTGCATAGTGAGTAATTTGAAACCACGTCATTTATTTAACGCCATTTCACTACTTAGCTTGCAGAATCTCTGTGAGAAATTCTCCAGGTCCCTTGACCTTTTTTTTTTTTTTTGGATTTGTTTTGAACAGCATGTCTGGAACATGTGTTTCATGTGTTATATTTCCTCTGTGGATTCATCTTTGACATTCAACGTGTGAACTTTTCTTATAATTAGTTCTGATCAGCAGAGCTAATTCAAGTACCACTGTAGATAGTTTAACGCAGTTTTCTTGTTGGCAGTCACAAAACACTGATGGGATGCAGTCCTATAGCTGAACAGGAAGGAGTGGAATTCTGCCCCTACCTGATTTCAGACTGCAGTCAGAGGATACTCATGCACACTTTTGTATGCCCCTAGCAGGTCCACAAAGCCAGTGGTCAAGTATTTAGCAAATGCATTCAACACACAAATTTCCACAGATCCTGGGGTTTGTGCATTAGTTAGATAAATTCACCTCTCAGCTGGATGAGGTTTTGTTCCATGATTTCATGAGAACTTGCTGTACAAACATCTGTAAATTTAAAGTGGACTTACTTTCAGTAGCTTTATCAGTTGGATTCGATTGTTTCAAGTGACATACGAAGAGGAAAGCAAAAGGAGCATTACAGTGAAGATCAAAATACTCCCTTTTTTCCCTTTATTTGCTTGGGGTTTTGGGTAGGTTTTAAGGGGGGATGTGTTAATTAGTCATGGAAAAAAATCCAAAGCAGCAGAGCAAAAAACCCAGACTGCTCCGGAAATGGTATGAAGTTTTTTCTTTACCTTTGATTGTATATCTTGCCTGTACTTTGTTGCCAACAATTGCAGAAATTTTGGCTGTTTCAGGAAGGGGGATGAGGGCACTGGAGAAATGTCAACTATTTTATTTATGATTATCTTAGTAGCATTAAATAACGCACTGTACTGTCCACGCTAGTATCTGATGACTTTTGTGGCTTTGAGTCCAAGGGCAGACACAGCAGCAAGGGCAGAGAACATGGGCTGTATTTTGGAAACGCCTTTTGTCAGGCAACCTGTTGCACGTGGGTTCAGAGGCACTTCCCCGTGCCCCCTGCTCCCTCCCGGCGCTGCCCTCGCCGGGCACACCCCCTGTGTACATTCTGCACATTCCATAAGGGACTTTGCTTATATAACCCTCGCTGCGCTACCTTCCTCTCCCCACATAGGTGAACTGCTGGCTGCCCTCACTGAAACAGCACCACCAGCCTCACCCACCATCCAGCCTTACCATACACAAGTCAAGCTTCGTTTCTGCTTCCATTTCTCTTGTTTCTAATAGCTAAACACTAAGAGGCTCAGTCTTGGGGTATCTCTTTTCAAGGCAGAACTAAGGCACTTACCTAGCAGCTGCAGAAACCACAGTAACTTTGTGTATTACTGAATTGAACCCTTAAAAACTGTTCACCCAGAAGAGCGGCACAGCAGTCCCATTCAGCAGTATGGGTGATGGAAGGTTGCAGGCTGGAGCCCAGCATGAGAGGCGGCTGCTGCTGCTGCTGTTGGCTTTCATTGAGATGCCTTGTGCTGGGCAAACCTGTGCACCATCCTGAACCACCTCTTCTCTTTCCACACAGAAGGAATGCTAACACACAACTTGTTAAAAAAAAAAAAAGGAAAAAAATAAAACCCACCCCCCCCCAAGAAAAAAAGAAAACCCAAGAGCCCAAACAAACAAAACCCCAAACACGAAACCTCTGATGTCCTTGCACAAAGATGTGCTTTACGTACAAAGTGTACCTACACACATTTAAAATAGTGTCTTTAAAATAGATTCATCCAGGACATGAGTTCAGGTTTCAGCTTTTCGTGCCAGGTGCTAGTGATTTCATAAAAATGAACATTTTTCTGTTTGGATTGCTCTACCAATGCTGTCAATAATCTGTCAGGAATAATTGGTAATAAATGATTGTAACGATAATGTTGCCAATGCCAATAACATTAATAAATATAGATTCTGCTACTCAATGGCAGGTTGCACAGGTAAAGGGAGTCATAGTCTCAAAAGACTGTGTTCTATAATAAGCTTATTGTGTTTTACTGGTTTAGGATTTTTAGTTTTAAAATTTGGTTTCCGAAGATTTTAAGTGTCACCCTTAACCATCATCAGATTCATCTGTAGAAATTTCTGCTGGAACACACGGAATGGTTTTCATTTTCAAAGCTGCAGAGCATTTCTGGCTCCTGCTGCAGTTGGTTGGAACTGTGGGCATGCAGGAACTTTAGGAATGAATTGTTAGTTGTTGTTATTAATTTATTTGGGAAACACAAACAGTATGACTCATTAACTCATGTCTTGAAAAATGCCATACTCTTTCTTCACAATAAGCATACTACTGGAAAGCAGTACCTTCCAACATTGACTTTAAGTAGAATTTGAGCAGCAGAATTATGAATGAGGACTGACTGACTTCACTAATCTGCAAAGCTCTGGCAAGTTGATAATATACAAGAGACAAAAGCACAGGAGTTCAAAATCATGTACTTGTATCTTTAATGAAACCACTAAAATATGTCTGAGTGACATAGGACATACACAAATATGATGTCACCAGCTTGAAAGTATGTCTTTCTGACTTTTTTTGCATTGATGCCTGATCTGGGGTTTTAATTTGATGTCATCTATTTGATCATTATATCCTGTTTCTTTTAAAATTCTTGGCTAATTTACTTTCTTTTGCTGTAATTTCCATTTCCAAATTCTTTGATAAGTGTCAGCCAGTGCCTTTTCAGACATTTCCTCTGTATATAACCCAGAGAGCTGCTTAATCATGTCATATGTGCAGCAATATGGTTTTATTATTATTCATGTCTTTCTAAAAGCCAAAGCCAAATCTTAATTTGAGAGCACAATAGCCGAGTCCTCGAAAAAAAGAGAAAGAATAGTAAGTCACTGTGGACCCAACAATTTCCTTAGCAACCTTTCATAACACAGGGCTCTGTGAAGTACTTTTCACTCTCAGATTCTGTCACCTATGTGTCTTTGGATCTGCCCTTTTGTTCTTGTGAGTCTTCGCTCAGGCAAGCTCTGTAGCGGAATCGAAGGGATGTGTTACAGAAAGCTAGACTGCAGAGGAAATCTTCTTCCTGACTCTTCCTTGCTGTGTTTCTTTTCTGAAAGGGCAGACTTCCTTTGGGCGAGACCTGTATGTGACTGAGTCCCCGCAGTTTACGGTGTCATCTTTGGAGGTGGCAACGTTCCCAGTACCTATCAGCACCGAGTGCCATAAGCACCAAATTTCACATCTATCTCCTTAGTGAGGAATATAAATAGAAATCAAAACCAGTTGTGCAAATGTGTTCTCTATGTAAGCTGAAAAGAAATGCCTCCTGCCTGTATGTACGGTAACTCCTCTGTCTAGATACTACCATTGATACATTCTATTTGCTGGTTGTAAATCTAAATTGCTGTGTCTGAAGACATTTGCAACTAGATCATCCAGTATAAAACTATTGAGAGAGAGAGAGATTGTCTAGCATGGGAAATATTTTATTGGAAAGGAGAAAAAAATGGAGAAATGAACTAAAAAGCCATTATGTTTTGCACCGTTAAACATTCTAAAAATAAACTGGGAACATAAAACTATCCGATACATACTTTTTTTTTTTTCCCTTTTCCTCTCTTCTTCTTCTTCTCAGACATGTGTACTCATAAAATTTAATGGAGTGGAATTGCCTGAAAGAACGGGACCATTTTTAATACACCTTTCTGTGGCTCCTTGGTACATATGTGAACAATTTTAATAAAAAATGTTGATTCGTAGTGATTCTTAGGCGTCTTGTGGTTGTTCATCTGTACTGGACAGATGGATTCGGTCACTGTAAGCCAAATAAATAAATTAGCACTATCTTTGAAATGTATAGCCACACTTGGCATCTGCAGTTACCGTACTCCCTCCCCTCAGTTCAGATGCCTTCACCTATACTGAACTGGCCTAACTTTATATTCTGTTTGGCCTTGAGTTAGAACAGAGGACCACCTGCATGAAAGAGATGTGAAATGTTATGCGTGCCTTTGTAATGGGATAAAGTACCAGAGTACCAAGTCTGCAAATATTTTACTGAGCAGGTCATGTATTAAGTAAAGCACTGAAAGGTAAAATGATAAATGATGAGGTCATCGTTTTAGAACTGGTGTCCAGGTGGTGAAAAGCCAGAGGGCTGAGATTTAGAAAAAAGTTACTTCCTTTAAGCTTCACTGACTTGGTGTGTTGCCTTCGTTGTACAGGATGAAGCCGTACTGTCTCAGCTAGATTTTTGGCCTGTTTGTGTATAAATCTGCCTGTAAAGCAAGAGCGTGGTAAAGGAGGGATATAGATGTGCTTTTGACTGTCATGATTCATCTTTTCAAGTGGCTCACGGGCTGCAAAATTGCATTCTGGATAACGCTAGAATTTTACCTAGTCTAATGTAAATATTTGTGAAATGCTTTAAGTAATTCTGCCTGACAAGACGAGTCATGGAGGCTGTATTTAGACATTTCCCCCTCTCCTTCTTCCCCCCATTTTTAACCCACAAGCTGCATATCAGCTAGTACCTGTGATCTCCAAACCAACCTGACAGTTCCAAACTCATTGGAAAGAAATTCAGGTGAAAGCTTTCTGTCCTGTCCTGTCTTTTGGCGTTAGCTTTCTGCCAGATTACTTTATTGCAGAAGAATCTAATAACTGCAGGAGATGGGGTAAAAGGTACTGGATTGGATCAGGGCATTTCATGCAACTTCTCTGTCGCTTTCATTATAAAGTGTTGTTAGTGTAACTCAGAAGGAAATTCTGTTTGAAGTTACCTCTCTTATTTGTGACTGTTCCTTTAGTTCAGTGTGTGATCTCGGCGCCCGGGTGTGATCATATGCATTTAGACTGATGTGGGTAGCACAAAGGTATGGGGTGGAGGGCCTATCAGTCATTTTTCAAAGCACTCGGGCTTTGTCAACTATGCAGCAAACTGCTTTATTCTCTTTCTTCTGCCTGGGGCAGTGGAACATCAGTCAGGTATTTCCAGAGTGAAAGTCAGTTGTTTTCTGGTGGTCTAGCGAGCTGAATGTGCTTGCTAAAGGGTCAGTTCAAAGCCAGGACTGATGCAAAGGGAGAAGTGAGGTGGCATGGGCAGGAGGAGGGCAGGCTGGGGGAGAAAGCTGACCGTTCTGTGGCAGCAGGCTATCAGCAGGTAGAAAAGATAGTCTTGCAAACTGGCATAATTTAAAGAGAGTTTCAGGAAAATAATTCAGGTTTGAATAATATGCATGTGTAATTAACTCCCCTTAGGCTCCAATCTTAAAGCACAAATTGCACAGATCTTCAAGAATGGTAGCTTCCTTATTTCTCAGGGACTTTGTTTCTGAGGGACAGAATTCATGTCCTTATATTGTCTGTCAATGACCTAATGGGATTCCCATTTCAATAATGTCATTGCATCCCTCTGTAAGTGGAAAGCTCATCGCCGATTAAGAGACAAGAGAAATGGCAACAGGCTACTATTTTACTGGCAGCGTATACTACCTGGATGCCCCTAGCTTGTTGCATAAAAGGTCTTCTGATGGAAATGAATTCTTTAGTGCCCCTGGCTAGGGCACAGCACTGGCAAAGAGGTGAGACGGTTGTGTCCAGCCTGGCTGTGCACTTGCTCGGTGCCAAGTCCTGAACACTGTTCTGAACCTTCTTTCTGTTTTGAGAGAGGAGAAAGTAAGAAAATGCAGACCTTGCCTAGATGTAGGGGGGAATTAGTCTTTGGGCAGGAGACTCACACAATTACCATATGTGAATTTTTTTGTCTTTCTGTGTGTGCATCTAATAACACTTGGAAAACACACAAGCGCACTCCTGGCTCAGCTCCGAGTGAGGCAGCGTTGAAGCACAAAGTAGGCAAATTTGAAATTGTTTGGAGACTTTTCAGAGCTTCTCATTATCTCATTTGTGCATTTAATGATTATTGTGAGCGCACGCATCGAGAGAGTTTGAGGTTTGGATGCCTCTGGCAGCGGCTGGAGGGACAGAGAGGCCTACCTGCAACGCGGGCACGCAGCCGCCAGGTGGCTTGGTGCCCCGGAGGAGGAGTCCTGGTAAACAGGGGGGACAGAGCTGGTGCGCGAGCAGCGCGGAGGCCCAGCGGCACGTCTGCTACCAGTCACTTCACACAAAGCCAAAAAACACTGTTGATTGAAGACACCCAGACAAGGCAGAGTGCTCCCTGCTTGGGAGAGAGTCCTTGCAGCAGTTAAGACTTTTCTAGAGAGGCAAGCCATCTGTCAGACAGCATCTTTAGCTCTCTGTTGAGCAAGGGGAAGGATGATCTGAACATACGGGTGGTAGACGTTATGTGTTGATAGCCTGGGGTGTTCTGTGTGGCCAGAACAGGCAGTCATATGTGGAATAGATGAGATGCTCATTTAACGTGGTGAGGCAGGATTTTGAAGAGAGCTCAGGTACGTTAAGGGTAGAACTATCCCTGACAACCAGGGGGCTGTTACGATTTTAACTCGTGTATGAGCTTTTGAAAGTACGTTGTCTCTGTAGTCCTCCGCAGAAGCTCTCAGCTAATAAAACTGTTCAAAGCAGAAAATTACTCTTCACACAGCGGTGGTCAAAGTGGTGGAGTCCGGGGTGCCTCCTGTAGGTACTTAGCAGTGTGGGCTTCGCTCTGGAGTCTCTAGTACTTGGACAAGCTGAGTAAGCGACAGGCCTAGCTCTGTTGCGACCCTTTGCCTGAAGGATCATGAAATCAGTATAGGATTCCTATGCGTGTGTCGTCAGCCCAGCCCTAGCTGAAAAGAGAGAGGGGGTGGGTAATAAGGTTTAGAGGTTTTTATCTGTAATTTGCTTTTATCACAATACAATATGCAAGTATGAAACTGAGGGCTGCTTATAACTCCTGTCCGAGGCACTGCTTCCTTCTGATTAATATGACTAAAGCAGTGAAGCAACAGGATGCAGTAAGGTGAAGAAATGAAACCACAATAATTGAGTAAAATTTTTGATGAATTAAAAAAATAAATGAAAACCTTATGTAAAAAATATACAGAGAAATCAATCCTTTCTTTCTGTCTTTCTTTTTCTGTCTTTCTGTCTTTCTTGGAATCCACCCTGAACCAGATGTTGGGAGTCTGTAGTTTAGTGTTTTTGGATCACTGCCCAGACTTTTACCTATCTTTTCAGCTATTTACACGGGTTTTATTTCTCCAGCTGCGCTTTCACTGATACTGTACAGTCGCAGACCTGCTAAGTTGGGAGTCACTAATAGAGGGAGTTACTGTATTTTCATTGAGATGAACAGTGATACAAAACATAAGAGTAAGAGGGTCAGGCTTAATGAAGGGTGTGAAGAAATCTGCTGTGGACAACGATAACACAGGAGGAGGGAAGGGAGTGGCATACCAATTTTCTTTCCAACGCCATCACAGAGAAGGAGCAGACAGCTGCTGCTACTGCGTATGGGAAAAGGTGCAGGGGAATGTCTTTTGTTTAAAACAGACTAAACTTCCATTGTGTTGTTTGGCTTTAAGTGTTGTTTAGTTTTGGTGGTTTCTACCCTTACCAGCTTTTAATTGCCATTAAAAAGAATTTTCTTCTTTTTATGTTTATTAATTGTTATTGTGAATTGTTTAGTTGGATTTTTGATCCATAAAGATTCAGTATGGAGGAAATAAAAGATTGTTGGCATAGTTGCATGTAGGATCTATGCTCTGGGCATAGAGAAGTTCTGTCATTTGTCTCTTGTGTTATAGCACATATTGACAGCAAGATCTTGAGTACACGTCAGTCCTCTGAAAGACCACTAAATCTAGTTCATAAGGTTGCTCATACAGTTGCACTAAAACTTTTATTTTGTGTTGGCATAACATTTTGCATATATCTAAATTATAGCCGTCCAACTTGTAGTGGTCTTAGCTGTAAGGTTCAGACTGGAGAGAGGAGAAAGTTTCTCAACAGAAGATTGGTAAGGGCTCTCTTGAGTGAAGGGGTATAATTTTTAAAGGTGTCATGTGGCAGCCTGCCTAAGAGACTGATGCTTCAAGTTTGGTCCTGTCTCTGGATTTAAGCCAATACCCTAGAGGTTACATATTCCATAGCCTGTTACCAATCCCTTGAGCGATCTAGTGTCTCCAGGTGCTAGTCTTTTACACAGACTTCTTAGCGAAAGCAATTTCATTGGCAGTAAGAATCGGCGAGTTTGGTTCAACTGGAATTTTTTAATGAAGTCTCTCATACCAGTCAGGCTGAGGATCATCTAATGTGAGGGAAAGGCAAATGAAGAAAGGCAAGGGAAAATTTGGGATATTCTGGAAGGCTGTTTTACAGTGCTGTGTCTAGGAAGAGGTGGCAGAAGGGTGTGCGTCAGAATGGGTGTGATGAGTCCGGGTGTCTGAGCTAGCTAAGAACAACCGTGTTGTTACTACACTTGCTGTAAGACATGCAGCACTTGTTATTTCATGAACAGTATTAGCTGTAAGCTTAAGTAGTTGAAAAAAATCCCCCCCAAACATATTTTTTCAGGCTGGATATAAAATGGATGCCTGAGCTATTATCATCCAGCACAGCTGACAGTGGTGGCCCTGTTCTTGAAGTGAATTGTATCACACAATCACCAGGCTTGTCCCCAGCTGGGGGGTACATTACAAATATGCAAAATTTGATACAAATCTGGATACTCATGAATGTTAATGCAGTACTAGTAGTTTCCTTTAGGACAGTATTTCTGAAGGAAAGCTAAAATGAGAGAGATTTAAAAAAAAAAAATGTGTCTAGAGCTAGAAGGAGGTGATCAATAGGTCAAGAACATGTATTTTGTAACCCAGACTCTCTCATTGGTGTGCCTAAGTCAGTCACATGTTTTATCTTTAAAGCTAAATTTTGGTCCCAGAGTTCCTTTTCTTCCACACTATTCTCTACTAAAGATAATGTCTACTACCACAGCATGAACATTTATATTAGTGCCTTTTTAGTATGAATTGTGATCCCTTTGATTCCCGAATAGATTACTGGGAATTTTAAAGTTTTTTGGGTTTGTTTGTTGTTTTTTTTTTTAAAGACTGAAAAAGTGCACAGTTTATGTATGAGACACATGCTGGTACGGCCTGAGTCTTTTTACACATCTTGGGTACAAGAAGATAGGTTTGTGCAAATATGTATAGCCACATCAGCCAAAAGAGACTGTTCAAAGAGCACTCTTTATACGTATCATTTATGCAATTTGTTAATGCTGTGTTGCATTTTAAGGGCCTCTTCAGGCTGTGAAGTTTACCACTTGGGTAGATGCTGTGTTGCTAATATGGCTCCTGTTAAAATCTGAAGGCTCTGGTTCTCTACTTACATTTTGATTGTGATTCAATCCTTATTTCTACAACTCACATTTCACTGTTTTCTTCTCTTCAATTTTTTTCCCATCCCAGCAGCCATCTGGTACTTTCTTCTGTCAGCCAAGTTTCTGTTCTTTACCTGGAGCCTTTCAAACGGAGACTCTAGAAGAGAGTGGATTAACAGTTGTCACTGGAAAATGAGTTTACTTCCAGCTGGAAAAGCTGTGAAATATAACTATTCATTGATATGTTATACGTTTCTTCTTGGACACTCTTAATTCTGTTTGAAGGCAAATACCTGGGAATAGTTTTCCTTAGAGTTAAAAATCTGTGAGAAGACCCTTAGTATCTTTAGAGTGAGTTGGCTGACTTGCTCGTGTTATGCATGGGGTTTCAACATAACAAATGTGTTCTTCAGCAGATGGGTATTTGGGATTAGCCAGAGATGAGTCTTGAGACTTTAATCTAGGTCAGATTTAGTTCAAATGAAAGAGATTTGTAGACATCCTACTATGCTGCTTTTTCTTTTTTGTAGTAAACTTTGAAGGTTGTATTTGCCCTGCATTATCTTTGTTCCTTTTATAATAAAAGTAGAAGTGCATAAATCACTTGAGAAGCAACCTATTTTCTTTTCTGTCTGTGGTTTATTATAAGCGTCCAAAGAATAAAATTTGCTTGTGTACTTTTAATTATTTCAAGAACTGAAATGTCTAGGCTAGTAGTAAAAGTGTCATGAAATTACTGTAAGGTTGCATGAGTTTTGGCTGTAAATCTTATTCACCTTGACTAGATCTCATACTTTAATTCACTGGGGTATAAAATACCATTTACATTAGTTCTTAGTTCACTTAATCATAATTAAATGACTTCAGAGGCCAATAATTCCTAGAGACTCTTTCTTTGATGTGACACAAATAACAAACTGTGTTTGTAATGTGAAGGTGTTCTACTTCACTTTTACATTTGCCCTAGCCTTACACAGCATATAATGTTCTCTTTAGGTATAGACATATGCTCTTGTTACATGCACCATATGGGTCACAGATGTGGCTGACATGGCTACATGACATCTTTTTTAATTTCATTGCACTATACCAAGTCTCTGCATAGACCTTTTCATGATGGTTTGAAGGGATTTCTGCTCAAGATTTTAATTTTTTTCACCTGAATGATGACCGGGGGTAAGGGGGCCCTCTTCTTCTGCTATCAGGTTATACTGTGTTAATAAAAACCCTTATGAAAGTAATATTTTGCTGCTGCTGAATTCATTGTCACCTTGAGCATGGCTTCACTGCAATGTTCTAGTAGTTCCTGGTTTTTATTTCTGTGTACACCTAATACTTGAGCTTTGCCTTGCTTTTCCTCTTCTGATCACAGTCAAAGTGTACTTTTTGGAATGCGAAGTGCCGTCTATAGATCCATGAACTTAAAGAGTTTGAAATCCAGTTTTAAGTTTGGCAACTACATTTTTATTTAAATGCAACTTAAGAAATACTTTTAGATTAAGGAACATATTCGGAAGTAGCGGTTTGTTGCTATTCAATTCTGTCATAGTGTATATGGTTTTACTGATCTGAAATGCTAATATTACCTGTTAACATCTACCAGCTCACTTTGCCTGTAAATTCTGAACCAGAATGACAAATTATTGCTCTCATGTAGCATCTTCTATCCATGCACAGTAACTATGAATACAGCTACCATGGTAACTGCTGTGGACCAAACTCAGGGTTTCCATGTAAAGAACACAGACCTCCGGCTGTGAATGGGACATTTGGATGTTACTGCAGTCAAAATATCTGTCTGCCTGTCTGTCTATCTATCTAAGTAAGTAAGTAAAGGCTTACTGAACTGTTAGTTTTATTGCGTCAGGTTGGAGAAACAAAAGTTATCTGAACTATAGTACTGGTTAGGAAGTGAACTAATAAAAGTCGCAGGGCAACATTGTTATGTGTTAAAGGCTCTCATAATTTATTAATGGTCTTTTTTTTGTTGCCTCCAGTGGAAGCTGGATTAATTCCAAGAGAAAACATACAGTTTATCATATCAAAAGTTGAACAGGAGATTATTTGTGTTCCTCCAGTAGCAGCAAACATACCCATGGAAGATAAGTGCCCAAGCTAGGTTAGAGGTAAAATGGGTAATTACTTGCTTATGTCTAATAATCAACAGTGGAAAGTGAATAACCACAAAATGGCATACTTGTCTGAGGCAACTGATCCAATGCTATCCCTGTTCACCCAGTGAATCCCGTCCTTGGCAAGACTGAAAACTATATGCTTCAACCACCAAAACTCTTTTGTTCTGTCTATTGTGAGTACATTGTGTGGCCTAATGTAAGGGTAAGGGGACTGAGGTAGCACAAAGCCCCTAAAGATAAGGCAGGAGAAGCCACGGATGGAGGAGCACCTCTTAGGCTTAGAAATAGTCTTTACTGCAAGTTGAAGTTATTTTGTGTGAACTGTGAAAATCCTAATGCCATGCAAGTTTGCATTTCTTGGGGTAGAAAAAATGGCAATTAAGCTAGAAGTTTTTTGTTAAAATATTTTATACATGGAACAAATTTATTTCTTCTTTTCCAAAACGTGAAAGAACCCATCGGATGTGCAAGTATGGCATTTCTTTTTCACAAAGTGACCACACCTGAAACCAAACACTGAAAGGATGTGGGCTAACCGGAACAGCTTCAAGACCTCTGACAACCCAAATAGTAAGTCTTGTTCCTTTCTCTGAGATAGAGGATCAGGGATCAGAGGGATGTTCAGCAATTTTCAGTGCACATTTATTCATTATTCTGAAATTTCTTACTTCTGCCTATAGGATGAGACAAGAAATGAGAAACACACATCAAATAAGTCTTTGTTTTAGTTTTGTCTAATGGCTCTTCACATAATTAAAATGTTACTACTTCTAAAATGCAAAATGTTTTCTATAATTGACCAGTCAGGTAGTTTAATGAACCAAATAGAATAATCTATTATATCTCTTCTACCATGTATTGTTAGCAATATCCCATCCTCTGTCTCAAGAAATGCAGAATCAGAACTCTAGATGAATAAATGGGACATCTATATGTATTTCAGTTACCTAATTTCTTAATGGACATGTAGAAGCTATATTCAGACATTAAGAAATTGTGCTGAATTATGTATATTTTCTAATGTAATATTTTCTTCCAATAGCCACTGCAAGAAAGTGCGGTGGAGCTTAGGAGATCCCTGCTCTCCGAGTCCCACTGCACAATGAGTTCCCACGGCAGAGGGTGGCTTCCTGTCCCTAATGCTATCTATAAGATCAGGGAAATTAATTGTATTAAATTTGGAAAGTTTTCATTTCAACTTTGACCTTTTATTGGAATATACATTCATTTAAATTTGAAAAGTAGAAGTAGATTGCAATTCATAAGAACTCATTTGTTCAAAATATTTTAGAAAGGACATTTGGATAGTTTCAAAAGGTTTTGGCTTTGTTTTAATGGGAAATTTGCCCAAATTAACTTGCTTCCACAGCTTCTGTTTTGCTGAAACAGCAAAGAGTTTTCTCACCTCTCCCTGCCTAAATCATCTCTTCTTGATTGACCTCTTTCTGAATCTCACTGATATTGATGGAAATTAGATATGAATGATATTCATGTGGAAAGGAGCAATTCAGAAATGAGTTTGATTTGACATTCACCAGTGTTGGCAGATGTAATTGGGCTAATTGTACTAAATATGCCTCTCTCTTTTGCAGTCCAGAGAGGCTATGTACTGCGAGTGGAACCATCTCTGGCCTAAACCTCTTGATCATAGTTTTTCCATCAATGCTTATAATGTGTTCAAGGTCCTCCTTGATTCTTTACAGCTCTTAAGGAATTGTTTTAGACTACTGCAATGCACCTTTTGTCAAGCTTATTTCATAGAAAATTATGCAAAGGCATGTAGTCCTATTTCTGCAGAATAATCTTTGTTAAAGGTCATGGCCTTTCTTCCTCCTTCTGAAACCTTAGAGGAGCCATAGGCTTTGTATCCCCTCCAGACATTAAGGAGTCCATTTCAAAGCAGTGAATGTGGGAGGTGTACACACAAATCTTTCTAACAAATAACGGGATTTATTTTTTGACTTGACCCTTTTGAGCACAACTTTGAAAACTTACCCGAGAACATCTATCTGAAAAGTCTTCAGTCACCACTCTCTAGGATAGAGAATTTATGGGGAAGCAGGGTTTGGGCTTTGCTTAACCTTATCTGTATGGCTGGAAGGAAAGCAAAAGATAATTAATTGTCTCATGGCTATTTAGCTTACTTGGGGCAACTGCTGCCTCAGCTGACTATGGCAGGGTACTGTTATACTGGAGCCTACTTATATCTATAGTAGAAGGGATGCACATAGCCTTGCTGCAGTACAAGGAACTCATTTCCCAGCCTTGTTGCAAGCCCACGACATCTTGACACACCATGCTGTTAAACTGACATTTCACCCTGTCTGCTGCTTTTACATCAGCTTTTTACAGCAATCTGGAATGTACTTTTTGGAGAGATTGTTTCTCCATGTCCTATTAAGGTTCAGATGACTGAATTTCAGCTTTAAGCCATGGGTGTTCTGCATGGAGGAGTTTCTAACGCAAAGAAGGTTCAGCTGGGAAGAGAGACTAATGACTGTGGGAGAGACCTGAGGGAGGGAGTGTGTTCCTTACAGTAAGGGGTACATGAAAGATGTACAGACAGGGCTGTGATGATAGCAGGGGGGAGATCATCAAGATGGAACTGTCATTGAAGCACAGGCCACAAAGATTAATGCTGAGTATTGAAAGGGAAGACTGAAAAAATGATCCCCAGGTCCGCTTCCGGTTTTTCATGTCCTAGGAGTCATTGATATGAAGAACAACCACAACAGAACAACTTGAAATTCCCCTGGTATGTTTACTTGCTAGACCTGCCTGAACTCAAATGGGTTGATGCTAACCTTTCTTTCTGGGGAATCCATGAAGTCCATGGCAGGTTTCATAGTGCTCTGTGGTGTCATCAGTCAAACCCAGGCATTTGGCAAGTCTTGTAAAGAGGAATTCTTGGTTTAACCAAGGCAGAGATCAAACTTGTACTGAAGGTGGGAGATGTTTCATATATTCAGGACAGGTGCTGTAGAAAGGCAGCTGAGACCTAGTGTGACCATTCCCTAAAGTGCTTTCAGACTATCTGTGCCCCAAGAGGTTCTGAAACAGGAAAGAATTGGTGCTGAGCCAGAAGCAATCTAAGGAAATAATAAAGCAACTGGATTAATGAGATTGGATAAGTTATATAATTGTATTACTGGATACAGTCAGAGGTAATTTTAGCAGGTGAGTTTTTGACTGTGCACACCAGACATTAAATCTCCAATATCACAGCATAATTCTTTAGTCCAAATACCACTATCAACTCAGAATAAACCAGGGAAAAAAAATTTCTGTTATTCCTTAAGGAATGAAGGGGGGGAGCTGTTTGGTTTTACACTGTAAAAAACAATCACATCAACTCTTGGATGTAGCTATCGATTAGGTATTTCTTTAATAGTGTATTACTACTGATATATGGCCTCCAGAAGGTATGATCCATCTGGATGCATGATTCATTCAGATAAATTACTTATCCAATCCTGGGATCTGTAGTAGAAAAGCAAGCTATTAACCTTTCCTAATAAGAGCCAGAAGTAGGCCTTAAGGAAGTTAAAATGAAGCAGGTAGCTGGTGTTTAGTTTCTAGAGCAAGTTTTAACACCAGCAGATGGTGCTAAAATGTCCATTAAAAGGAAAAGAAGCCCAACAACCCAAACATCTCATATTTCCTTAAAATCATAGACTGTCAGGGAAAGATAAATTGAGATACTTTAGCTAATTGCTGTGGAAAGTTGAATCTAGGGTGATGTTAGTCATCTTTTTACGTAGACTAGCATAACACACATGAAGATGCATGTAGACCTTATTTTCTAGTTTGCTTTCAAGATGTATCAGTTTTCCTTGAGTGAGGTCTTTACCTTGAATAAGGCGACTCAAGTATTTCAGGAATTTTCATTCATATTCAAACTGAGGATTAAAAATTTTGTTGTATAATTTTGCTGATTAATTAAAGGAAAGATTCAAGATTTTTGACTCATTTTCACTCAAGTACTTGAAACAACTGGCAATTGTTTTTTTAAGGATATTGCTGTACAATTTTGTTATTCGATAAAGGGAAGCTACTTTTTTATGTACAGAAGGCCTTCATATCACATGAAGAAAAACTTTAAAAATACAATGTAGTGGAGTTGCATGGATAACTTGGGGAAATCTGGTATAGGAATGCAGAAGTTTTCAGTTCTAGTTCAGCTGGTCTCGTTGGTCTGAAGTCGGTAACTACTGAAGGCTGCTAGCCACTAAGAAAAATATTAGGAGGGTTTCATGAGGCAGCCTGGAGCCACCCCAGGCAGTCCGCATCCAGAACAACAAATGAAAACCTTCTTGACAGCCTCTGCAAAGGGCGCATGCTGCTAAAATGGCTCTTTTCTTCTTAGACTAAATCTAATATATGTTCGCATGTGTGCAGTAGCAAAGAGAAAAATAGGAGCGGGGGAGGCAGCTCTTGGAGGGTGAGTGATCTCAGAACTAGCCAGCGTGAATTTCTTTCCTAAATACCCTATAGTTTAGACAGCACCCACTTTTATTTGGTTCACTGCTTAAGTCTCACCCCCTCAGGTATGACTGTGTGATTTATGAAATAATTGTTTGAAACGCATGGATTAATAATGGTGGTTTAGGGTCAGAGCTGAGCACATTTCTTTAAGCAGCATAAAGAAATTACACTGAAATTTCTGAGCACTAATGCTACAGCAGAGCCCCAAAGCAACTGATGAGCATTCAAAATGTTATATTCTAGCTTAAAATGTACAGCCCTGGAAGATTTTGGAGTTAAGGACTCTGCAGCAAACTTAGCTTAGACTTAAAAGACCCTGGCTTCATAAACAGTGACTATTTTATGTCACATCAGAGGATGAAGCAACATCTCAGTACTGTGAGTCTAGAGAATCTGAGAATCCACAAAATGTGACTGTCCTGTCTAAGGATCTAAAAGTTATTCCCAGGAAGATAATTAATATAAAATTACTTCTAGCAGAATAATTTTATCCAATGTATCCAAAAGTGGTAAGCCACATCCTGATGTCTCTTACATGTACTTATGACAATCTTGCTTAAATAAGGACTGAGAAACACCTTCAGAGCTTATCCCAAAATAATTTAAATATGGTTTCCAAATATTTGTTAATTGCGCAACCACTTGGGACTGCACATATCTACCTGCCTGCTGCTCACTTTATGAATAGTCCTCTGCAAGAATCATCCAGGTGACTGAGTAATGCAAGGTGTAGGTATACGCAACGCCTTACTATAACATCCTATTTAATTAATTTTTAGCAGTGATGGTGTATAATTATTTACTGACCTATCGAATTGGTCACTGAATTACTGCGAAATTTAGATTCTAAGCAGCACTGTCATTTTGATAATTAGAGGCTCTGTCTTCAGAGAATGTATGCTTGTTAAGTTGTAATTTGCTTAAAAAATAATCAAAGACAGAGGTTATTTAGGAAGGAAGGCTTAAGACCAAGATTATATTCAAAGGAAATTAAAGACAGGAAGCCCCAGGGTATTACAGCCCTGCCATGCAGCTCCTATTAAAGAAAATGAAGCCTTACAAGCAGCACAAATAGTGATGTCTGCCATAAGGCTGCCCAGCACTTTCTATTATAAGATCCTGTTTTCTACTGCTTATAACTTTGCCAAACTTAAACCATTTGGGCCAAAATTTTCCATGCTGTCTGCCTTGGGCAAATATTTTTGAAAGTTTACTCTAAAATGCTCAGCCATTTCTCCAGCTGGGGTTAGGGAAAAAAAAGTTACTGTTTTGCCCATGTTTACAGGGATATGTGTAGGTGTGCATGTATATATGCCCATATGTATGTATAAATAAGAAACTCAGTCTTTTTGAGACATATTAGTGCTTCTGTGGTCTCTAGTGAGGACTTGACATTTGGTTTTTTTTTTTTTTGTTTGTTTGTTGTTTTTTTTTGTTAATCTGGAAAATGACAATTTTAACATGCTTGGGGGAAAGTCTTTTGAATTTGCCAGCTATTTTTTTGGGAGATGCCACCAGAGAGCTCCAACATGGAAACAGCACACATGCAGTCCAGTTGGCAGCTAAACTGGGCAGGGGCTGAAGAGGATTTAGCAAGTAATTTCATCCCCCTGCTTCCACTGTAGCTGTAATAAGTCCGGACAGAAGATTAGAAAACAGGAATGACCAACTCTCCTAAGGTCTCTGTGCTTCTCTTGACTAGTGCAAGGCAAGTGGAGAAGAGGAGGAGTCTGCCTTGCTGTATTGGAAAAGGTGATGGGCAGTGGGTGAGGGAAAGAATGGCAGGGCAATAGGATAGAGGTAAGAGGAAAGAAAAAGAACTTAGGAAGGCAAGGATATAGAAACAGTGAAACAAAAATTAGTAGTGAAAAATTGGAAAGGGTGCTCTGGAGAGAGTGTAGAGAAACAGGGATAGAAGTGCTTTATAACCACTATACCTCTGCACTTGAAACCCAGAGACATGGTCTGTTTCTCCATTTCTTTCTAGTGGCAAAGTCAAGCAGAGGATGTCGTGTGTCTTGGGTAGGCTGACCTCCTGGTGTGGTGGAATTCTACCTGATGACATTTGATTTCCAATGTAAACATTTTAAAGAATTTAGTCATCAATAAATACGCCTTTTCCCTCTACAAACTATTAAAATAATGTTTACAATGTGAAGTCAAATGTCTTATGATGGTTAATCAAGAACATAAACATTATTTTTATAGTTTGTGGGTGTAACTGTTCACTTACGTCCATTTGCCATTCATCTACACCTTTCACTGTGTGCCTCTCCTACATCACATGCTCCCATCTTCTCATCACTGCCCTCTTCAGTGAACTTTGCTACTCTTCTCCCCTCATATGCCCTTATTCTGCACGTTATTTTTTTATTTCTCTTTTTAGATCACCTCCCTCAAATCCTAGTCCCTCCATTTCCACTTTCTTTTGCATTCTCTTTGCCTTTCACTACTGTGAACAGACACAGCATTCTCCTATTGCCAAAGGCCATATCTTGGTTTCTTTTTTAGCCTGGCCGCCTCTAGACTCATGCAGGCTGCCTGTGGGTGAATCGTTCTGCCTCTTCCAACATGGCATGCAGAGAACCTGCCCTTTACGTAAACATGAGCACTCACGTGCAAAGGCTTTTCTGGGCTCCTTTCACTTGGTGTTTTACTAAAGCAATGATCTCCTCTCTGGTCTTGCTTTCTGTAGCCTTGCCTTTGCAGAGTCTATTCCAACTCTGCTACTTACTGGCTCTTCATCCTATTTCACGTGTTCTGCTGTCTTGCCCTTCTCTCTTCTACTTTCACTCAGATGGTACTGCATCATTATTTACAGCTGTCTTCACTTTCCAGCAATGTAAGCTTTTCCCATTATAGTTTCCTCCTGCAATCATTGCAATGCTTTCTCTCATGTCGTGAGGTGTCTGAGAAAGCCCACAAAGCTAAAAGTTTATTATTATTTGAAACTTTTCTTAGAACTAGCTCGTCTCACAACTCTTACTGAACAACGCTGGCAGACTAGGTAGTGGCATGCCAAACTATATAAGTGTTTGTATTCAGATTACTGCTGCCTTGTCTTCCCATTCATACTAACCCAGCTCACCCTTTATTCCCTTATTCCTCTGTTTCCTGGAATTAACCCAGATTATATGCTATTTTTTTACAATTTATGTACAGTATCTTGCACAATATATCTTTTTTTCAATCCTTGACTGGCCTCAGGCAGCAGCATGATATACATAATGTGAAAAATAATTCATGTAACTTGAAAAAAAGAAAATTTAGAAATTTGCCTTTTGAAAAATGAGTCTTAAAGGAGCCAGTCTGTTTCATCACAGTGGGACTATGAAAGCAGTAGCACACTCTCATCTTTCTGTAATTAGAAGAAAATATCCTACGTTATTGTTAGGCATTGGAAATATTTTTGGAGATTTTTTTCTTTAATCTTACATTGTGTGTGTTGTCTTTGCAACAATACTTCTTGCTATGGTAACAACTTTTTTATTGGAATCCAGAGCATGAATGTGTAATGCTGCATCGACCCTATTACTCCTGAGAGAAATTAACTTTAGGAAGATTTGTTTTGGCCAAACTTTCAAGAGGAAACAAAGTGTAAAAATGTGCATTAACTGAAAAAAAGGCTTACTTTTAAGCAATATTTCCCATTATTATATGCCATTGTCCTTTTGTTACAGCCTTAGGTTTGAAGACATTAGCTATTTTTTGGTAAATGACAGGGTGGGGAATGTTATTTTGCTCACATTATTTTATTCTCATCATTTTTCACATCAGAAAGTAAATGGTTTCTTTCTTGAGTCAAATGAGCAACAGCTGGATCTTCCTGTACCCCCTCCCATTCTTCCAGTTGAGGATCAACATCAGCTGTGGCTTGTGCAGAGGCACAGTGCAGGATCAAGACTGTAATTTAGCATCTCATTCAGCTGATAGGAATATGTAATTATAATTAGGAGCTCCAGGGTCCATCAGCACATGTATGAGCCTGGAATTTAAGTCGTATTTGGATGTCTTATAACTCTAAACTCTCTAGTGGGTAATAAACCTGCA
Organism: Scopus umbretta; assembly: GCA_013400535.1. Lineage (NCBI taxonomy): Eukaryota > Metazoa > Chordata > Aves > Pelecaniformes > Scopidae > Scopus > Scopus umbretta. Next base: position 25,941 of record VZTL01049648.1, on the reverse strand, counting down.
AGCCAAGAAAAGCCAGAGGCGAGAACTTTGTCTGGAGGTACTGTAGGACTTCCCTGGAGGTCCTTCAAACAGTGAATCATCAATGCTGAAATGCTTGCAGCTGAATTCCCAGCTCAGGCTCAACTATAGACAGAGAAAGAAGAAAACTACAGGCAAATTGGGCAATTGAATTGTCTACTCAGGGTGCACAGCACTTGATAGACTTTTTCTAGAATTGAGTTAACAGTCAATAATGAGTGCAACAGTGTCTAACTGGTCCTAATTCTGCTGTATGCTGAGGACTTTTTTAAGGCGTTCCAAGCATCATCTTTTCTGTCTAGAGTCAATGGGAGAACCTGTCTAGCGATCAAGAAAAGACAACAGTGTGTAGGGCTGTCCATTGGCATCAGTCTTACAAACTGTTCTTTGCAGAGGTAGGATCTTGCATTTCATAAGTGGACTCAGCTCTCTGATAATTTGGATCAGAAAGGGAGTAGTAAATATTGCTACTGTTAAAGCTTTTTTTTTTTTCTTTCTTTGTTCTTTTTGTGGCTTTGTAACTGTTGTGACCTTCTAATACAGGTAAGGATTTGAACTTTGTTAGCGATGGAGGGGTTTATAAATGAAATTCAGTGTATTTTTTACCTTTATCTCTGAACTAGTAGTTCTTAGACCTTCTTGTCCCTGTTCCACCTTCCAGATACCACTTGTTTTGACTACATATTAATACAAATAATACAGAAAGAGGCTAAAACTGTTGTATTTCACTCAGGCAAAATGCCACAGATGTCAGTGGGTTCAGATCTCATTCATGGAAGTGCAGCTATGATACAAAAGCATTTTTTTTAAATATGGCTCTAGTTTTAGCTAGTTGCTAGAGGTTTAGGAACAGGTGTTCTGTAAATGTGCTGCTGTAAATGTAGATGGAACTAGGCTCTGTTGTGTCTGCTCTACTGCAAGTAAAAATGTGAGAAAGCTTTTTGTACGTTGAGATTCAGAAGTTAGAAAATCTGTGAAGACCTTAGCAGTCCTTCAGGATGAAAGTGTCATGTAAGTGTAATACATAGTTTTAATATAAAGGGTGCGGAAAAAGTAATGTCATTGTGATTAAAAAATACCTTTTGGCTCTTCTGAATTCCCCACAATTTCCAAACTGAAGAATTGAAAGAGTAACTGCATAAGACTGTCTGAGTCAAACAATGTTATTCCAAACTTATTCTCCACTTGCTTCTCAGTAGTTTTCCTTTTTTTAAATCTAGTTAGTTGGACAGCTGTTTGCTGGACTGAATCTAAAATTGTGCAAGGGGCTACAATTGAACTGAAGTCCTGTGTATTCCTCTGCTCTTTGGAAACTATACAGTGGCAAAAATATAAATGTTTGAGGACTAACCTGGAATTGATTTTTACTTTTTACTACATATGAGGATGGGGATTTTTCAAATTTTTAGTATCATTGACTTTGCAAATTTACTGCAAAGCCAGTAAGGAAAATTTCTAAAACTTAAAAATTGAACATTTTGCCTCTCTCAGCACTTGGGACCTGCTAATCATTTTGACTTCTATATGGGCTAAGAAATTGATATTTTGGACATGCTTCTGAATTTTTCAGCCTGCTTGTCACATGGGAGCAGAAACACCTTTTAGTCACTGGTGTCAACCTTGCCTTCTGAGCTTCCTTTTCAGGACTTTTTTCCTATATCAGCAGGGCCCAGCTCAACCAGCTTTCCTTTCCAGCTTTTCCATGGCTTTTTTATTTGCAAAAAAAATCAGAACTTCAGGTTTAATTTTTTTTTCATAATCGTTTCTACATCCCACGCGTATTCTTGAACAACATTTCTGTTTTCATTGAGACTTCAAATTGTGCTGAGTGATTGCGACCTCCATTTTCTCCCTATTGCAGAGGGCTATGGAGGAATGAATGGAACAACATCCTAAAAGCAGTAGGCATGGTGGTGTTGGGTTGACGGTTGGACCAGATGATCTTAGACGTATTTTCCAACCTTAATGATTCTAAAAGTGGAGAAACTGACAAACAGGAAGGCATATCCTGGCTGTGCTGGCTGTCACCAATCACCTCCTTATGTTCTGGACATGCACTTCCTTCAGCTTGGGAGAAAAAGGAAACCTATCATGTGGATGGAGTGAGGACACCGACCATTGAAGAAGCCCTGTGGAGCTGCACAAAGATTTCAGGGTAGCTCTTTGTCTTCCCACTTCTATGACTTCCAGTGAGATTCACACAGGTTTGAGGTGAACACCTTGATGGGATATTCCTTCTCACAGAAGTTAGGAACTAGAACGTCCCTTCTGCCAAAGACCATGCTTCAGTTGCCACAACTCCTGTAACTTAGCCTTCCCAGGAAGGGTCTGCCTTCAGTTAAATGTCAGCACTCGATCTTCAGAGGAACCAGAAATCACTTCTGTTTTGAGATAAGCTGGTTGGCCATAGAGCAACCTTTGTGCGAACGTGCAGCTAATCATCTCACCATAGATCTGGTGACCAGCCAAGGTTTTCTTTGTGTTTCAGTGCCCAGAAGAAGGAGGAAGATATATCAAATAAATTTTGCATTATTTTATGAAGTAATTGATTAGTATGTAAGCTGACCTGAAGCAGCATTATGGAAAATACCACTCTTCCAGCCACACTGTAATGTTAAAACAGGTGGCATGGAACTGTACCATCATTTGATGTGAATACCAGCCAGGGCTCAGAGGAGAAGGGACCCTTCACAGATTCAGAGATAGTCTTTCTGCTGGAGCCCCTTTGATCTAGCGGTCATGGTGAGCGACAGCTTCCCCGAATGAGACTTATCTACCTGTGGGGAAGGGACTATTAAAGGAATAATCTTTCATATCCACTTGAAGAAAGGAATTTCACAAATGCAAAAAAAGTATGTGTAAATGAATGTGTGCTAATGGGAACTGTCATCAAGGGAATCTTGTGCAAGCAATTCCCGAACGGATGCAAGATATTGTGGATAACCAAGACCATCCAGCTCTGGAAGTAAAATAAAGCACCCAGAATGGAAACTGTATGTTTAACAGACTAGCAAGAAGAAGCCTCAGCGTCATATATGGGAGAATGAATATGCTTCCTTCTGTTGAGATACATGGGTAATCTGTAGGGCAGAAAATTTTGTATCTCTTTGAAATGACCTCCAGATGACATATTAAAATATGTCAAAGCATACAATGCAACAACTTTAAGCTAATGCTAGATCATAGAAATATGACTTCTTTATTTATCATATTTAAAGAAAAAAAGAGAGGAAGTTGGTGTTCCACTGAGATTTATGCTAGTCTTTCACCTTCGGTGAAAGGTAGGCCTGGTTTTCTTTCACTTACTTATTTAGATACAAAGCTACATCAGATGTTTGTGTGAATACTTCAGAGCCCTCTGCTAGGTATTTAAAATGCACTAAAGCAAAAGAGAACAAAGGCCAGTTAATATACAGTGAAGGGATCAGGTGGGACAAAGACCTTTGGAAAGGTACTGAAGGATGTGAGTTCAGGAGTTTCATTCTTTGGCTCTTGCTCATCTGAGTAATAAAAAGAGCGCTGCTTTTAAATGAGGCCCAGAACAGAAATTTCAGTGGATGCTGTGGGTCTGACTTGCAAAGTGTTGGAAGACCACCCATGATTGAAATGGCATGCAGGTACTGAAGGTCAGGAGTGGAATGTGTTTGTGGAAGGATATGAGTGCTCGGGACTATGTAGTGTTATTTGCCCAGCCCATCAAGGGGAGTTGTGAGATTAGTTAAAGTCTGTGCAGATCTTTGAGGATGTACTTCAGGCTGAGACTGTGGCTCACGAGCACAGCTATCTGCCAGAAGGATGCACAACACAGGAACACAGTCGTGGGCCGCTGGTGTCAGTGGAGCTATGGTGAGGACTTTGATGGATGCTGCGTGAAACCTTAGGTCCAACTCTACTTAGTGTACGTGGCTCGCTTGCTCCCCTACTCAATATATAGACCCCTCCTGCAGTAACAACAAGTTTTAAAGAGAAAACTGCACTTTTAACAACACTGGATAGACCTAGGAAGCGAGCTAATCATGCTGGTTTAAGTTTGAGGACAAGGGCAGGGGAGTCTGTGACAAGGAAAGGATTCTGCTCATGACTGTGGAGGTGTGAATTTTGCACATTAGGCTCCTAGACATAGTAGCTCTGACTACTTATGCTATTAACAAAGCAGAGATACTTTTTAACTTTAAAGAATCTTATACGTGAGTGTAAATAGTTGATTTCTTATAGGTTTGGTATTTACATATTGCCGTTACTTAAGAAAATGGGGCCAATTACAAGGATTTGGAAGCCCAAATTCCTAAGTTTCCTTGCTTCTTTATTTTTTCTATCCTAATTTTATTTAATTATAAAATTTTTAAAAAATTGTTCTGTAATTACCTAGTCCTATGTGTTATGTAGAAGGATGTTGAGAGACATGTGATTATAAAATCCAGACTGCTGTGTTCTGACATTTATGGCTTTCTCAGCACTAGCATGAATAGATGCTAGATTTTCTGAAGCTAAAATGTAGCTGGAAGATTTCTGGTAAAAAGCAATTTGCATTTTTGGATAACAAACAGAAAAAAGAGCAGATACAATTTTCCAACACCTGCTCTGGTTTTTAACTTCTTCCATTGAATCTCTGTATGGTTCAGAATTGAGTTTTTTGCCTTTCACTGGCATGCCTAAAATTGGCTTCTGACAGGAATAAAATATTAGAATAATTGGATTCTGTCCTTTCTCATTATATCATTTTCTGTTTCCTTCAACACACAGTCCATAGAAAAGATGTTTCTAACATTTCCTGAAAAATGTCTTTCAACATAAGCTTTTTCCATCTGCTTTTGGAAAATCAGAATATTTTATACAATCATCTTGCTTGTTTTCTATTAAAACATTTTGTACTGTTAGAGGTGTTATCTAAGAAAGATTTAGGAAAAGTTAGAATTAAAGGTCACCTTTCTGTCTAAAAATTGCTCATAGAAAAAGATAACTAAACAGATTTGCTCTTTAGAGAATGATGTTAGAATTTCCCTCTAGATACCCCTTTTTTTATTAACTTGTGATGGAATTACATCATTCATCTCAAATATTGAGTAATAGAAGCCTTTGCTAACTGTTCCATAACTCTGGTTTAATGGATGCACTCTCCACTGGTTTCTCAAAACTATTATTCCAGCTAGGAGCTGATACATTTGAAATTAATTTGGACTGCTGTGTGAGAGGTTGCCATGAGTAAGGGTCTGGTTAAAATAAAACTAATAATCAGCTACTATTGGTATCTGTTAGGATATTTGAGGCTGAGATAAAATTTAGGGGGATTGCTTGATCTAACATACTTTTTCCATTTTAAACTTCTGTGGTAGTTTGAAACTAGGAAGGAAGGAATAAACCCATAGCAAAAAAAAAAAAATAATCTCAACAGAGAAAAAATAAAGTAGCTCCTTTGAGAGTTGTCAGAAATAATCCTAGCATTGCTGTGCTCTGCTTGCTATTTGTATTCTTGCGTGCATCTGCTTAGCTTTGTGAGAAACGCATTAAAATTGTGAGCACAGTAGAAGAGAGAAAACGGGCAAGCTCTGCTCTCCTCTGGGGTGCGCTGGCTGGGGTTTTAGGCCAGGGACTGTATTCCCCAGGCGCAGGCGGGTGCGGTGTGCAGGAGTCTCTGTGCGGCCCAGCAGGGTGCACTGCACTAACATCGCTAAAACCCCAACAGCCAAACTCTTCAGTAATTGCGGTTCCTTCCCAAGGGGCTTTGACTAAGAGCGCAGCTGCATGATGAACGTGCTTACAGTAGGGCACTGGCAGGTTAAGAAAACACTGACTTATGTCTGAAAATGGTTCTAGGGTCAACTGCTACCACGACGTGAAAAACTAGCTCTGGAGAAGTGGCTGTGCCTGAAGGAAAATCCTGCAGTACGATGCCAGGGATTCTGTGAATTATTAGGTTTGCAGTATGTAAACAATATATTTTAACTTAGTTTATGTGTGTATGGCTCACTCCTGGAAGAAGCCATGACTCCCACTGGCTTCAGTGAATGCTGCAAGTGCACAGAGCCTCTGTGGATGTGGTTCTTAAGTGCTGTGTTCAAAGAATAGCAAAGCTCTGGATTAACCCTTCCAAAACCAGAATTCCTGCAAAAGCACTCCTACTTCATGGTCTCAGGTTTGTGTATACAGGCATTTATTTAGGTGTAACCGTCCTCTGCATCACTCCAGAACAGTTTTCATGTGCAGAGAAGCCCTTCCTCGCCTGCGGTACATGTATGTGCAGGGCTCAGTCCTGTCTTGCATTTGATTGTGTGTACATATGCAAATTCTGTGCTTGTCCAAGAAGCTGTATCAACAAAGAACAAATTCTTATATTACACACAGAAAAGTTGTGTAATGGAAAGAAACCCTTGCACATTTGATAATTACATTGGATTAGATCCCTGTGCTCTAATGTTGACAACATATATTAAAAAAAAAAAAAGACTGGGTTTTGATTTTAAGAAAAGACAAGTAACATTTTCATGGAACTTAAGAAATCAGCTGGTACTGACTGATGATTCTCTTGGCATAAAAGATGCGTTCAATGGCATGCCCGTCTTTTCTCGTTCTAGCCTGGAAAGGGATGAGTAATAGGTTGGTCCATGTGATGATATCTCACATGTGGCAACTTTAGGTTTTAGCAAATACATCTTGTTTTCATATTCCTTCTTTTACTGTAGAACATTTTGAGGAGCTATGATGTTGTTTCGTTATAAAGAAGAACACTATAGTTAACAAAGAGTATAAAATATGAGGGGCAAAGGCAGGGGGAAAGACAGAGGGTCACGCAAGACTGCCTTACAATATTCTCTTCTTACGTTTTGCTCCCTAAAACGTTGCTGTAATACTGAAGTCCCAAGCAGGCTTTTTGCTTCAGTATGCAAGCTGTATTGACACAGGGTAGGCAATGACGCCACTAAATCAGGTGCATAAATACTCTTGCTTGTCTCCAGACAGAGACAAAACTGCACAAATAAAGTGTTCACCGACTTCTAAGGAAGTTGTTGTTGTTTCCTTCTCTTGTGTCATGTTCACTGAGCAGCTGAGCTTCCTCTCTCTCATTTGGCCGTTGGATGAACATCCAAAGCCCTCTCCTTTCTTACGAAGCTTGAAGACATTTTAGGTACGATCTTTACAGTCTGGGCCAAAGCAGAATCTTTTCAGAAACTATTCAGTCTTGGATGGGGATCAGTGCTGTTGTTTTTCTTCTAATTTTTTGCTTAAATGTCAATTAATTGAGAACCCTGATACCATCTTTCTATAGTTACCTGAACTACTTTTGCAAATTGTTGATTTGCCTGCATTATGCACAAGCTATAAAAAGCCTCTTCATAGCAAAGTCTGCTCAGGACCAGCATGTTTATTTGTGTAGTTTCTTTGGTTTTTCCTCAAGTGTCCACAGTTCCAGTCAATCAAATAGACACAAGAATGTAAGTGAAGATGGAGAAGGGCAATTCTGTGGGTATACCTCAAAGTAGATAATATTTTTAATATTTGATGTCCAGACCTGACCACTACTGCTCGCTATCTTTCTTCCTCAGCTGCATTTGTACAGGCAGCAGAGAAATTGATGGTTCTGAGGGCATGCTGTGTCTAAAATTTGCTGATTGCGCTGATATATTTCATTGCTTGGCTAGTGCTGGTGGATGATCCACATGCCTGAAACAAAGGGAGAGTCAAAGGAAAGAGAAAAGTTTAAAAGTTTTACTAGACCATAGTCTTGGGATTCTTAAAATAAGTTGGATAGAAATGCTTGTATATGCTTTATTTGGATGATGAGTGAGAATTGAAGCTCATATTCAGTTTTGGTATGTGTCCAGATTTCAAGATCTAAGATTCTGCTTGGTCTGCTGTCTTACGGAACAGGCAGGGGAGCACGGAGAGAGAAGTTGCAGCTCAGTCCTCAGCACTGAAACAGGTAACTTCTGGCAGGGCTGGGTCCAGCCACTGTTTGCAGAGGTGAAGGATGTGTGCCCCTCCACATGATCAGACATGCAGCCTCCAGCACAGTACTTATGGTAAATGTTAATTTGTCCTGGTTTCCTAAGTGAGACTTGAAGGTAGGGAAAGCATAGGAAGCCTAGTAATAATGATAGGACATAATAGTCCTAGCTGTTCAGAGTGGAATGACCGGGAGGGAGAGTAGAAAACATGTATCTAAAAGGCCAAGTGTGAATTCAGATACATGTTCTGAAGAATTTCTCTTATGGAAAAAAAAAGAAAACCAACACTTGTTTATGTCTGAAAGATGATTATGAAACCAGAGGCACTGATGGAACATTTGCTGTATGTGCATTACAGCCCTACTTCCTGGAACATGGAGGAACATGAATAATTAGGTTTAATGTTCTGGATCATATGAATATTTTTAGAACAGGAATTGGAGGAAAGATAATAAGGAGGTTCCTTTGTAGAAGTGTTTATACAGATTATGTTTATAGAGGTGAATGAAAAATAAATAAAAGCAGCAGAGATGGAAAAAATTCCTAATGCTCTTTCACCTCTACTGAATCCATACTTGTCAGGGAAGGTAGGGCTTAAAAAGGAAACCCTCTGGAAAAGTTTGAGAGCTGCGACTTTAATCTTCACCTTCTGAGACGTTTCAAATATCAAGAGCAGAGAGAGAGAGCGACTGAGTCTCTAATTAGTGAAGGAGGCAGGTAGGACATTAATTGATTTGTTATGCTACTTCTTTGACCTGTGCTGTGTTTGAGAACAATAGAAGGCTGTAATGTTCTTCAACAACATAGCAGAGCTTTTATGCAATACCAACTTAGAAACCTTTGATCACAAACTGTCACTGTAAATCTGTAATTTTTGTAACAGTGGTTTTTACTACACGTATTTTGATTTTATTCATTTATTCTTTGTTTAGAAATTAGTTTCACAGAGTTTGGGCTACTTTCTCATTTTACACAGTGTTTGGAAAGTCCTGAAATCAATATCGCTCTTCTAATAGTGGTAGAGTACAAATCCAGTAACATTTGTGAGAAAGCGGAATAGCCTGGTTTTATGTGTGATGCAGATCATTACAAACCGTAAAAATATGAAAAGGGGAGAAAGAAGGTGAAGAAATACAGAGAAAGGATTTATTTTTATCTGTCCTGGATTGCCGCTTAAGGTCAAACTTACTATGTAACGGTGTCTGTCATGGCTCCACAGTCCCAAATTTCACAGTGAAACGTTATACTGTCACTGCATAGTCTTTTGAAAGTTGCCTTCAGTAAAGGTGTTTAATAGCACTGAGAGTTTAATTAGTGATTTAGAACCAAAGAGACATTTAATTTCAAGAGAGTACATAAAAATAATGCTATAAAAGCAGTGCATGTACTGTGACAGTTAATACCAAAAATGATTGGCTTACAAAAATGTGTGGGTTTGGGCATAATTTAATCATTTAGTTGATTGTTTGCTGTGATGGAGAACAAAAGAACAAAAACTGTCCCTCACCTATATAGCTCTAGAAGCAGAAGCATTGACTTAGAATTTAATGAAAATGTGGAACACAAACATACAAACAAATTGGAGATCTCAAAAAAGAAAGGGCCAGGAGCTTTCATTTGCAAACAAAAAGCCCCTGGCACTTTGGATGTAATTCCTGGTGATCCTTTTTAACCTTTTTTTCAGAGGAGGACTGCTTTTCCTAGTCCCAGCAGCCAATTTAAAAAGGGATATGACACTCAGCCTGAGTTGCAGACAAAAATTAGATGTCTGTTTGTCTAGGTTCCCTGCATAGCCAAAAAGGAAAGAGAGAGATGATCCTTCACACCATGAGAGAGATCGCTGAGATAATCAAGATCTAGTGCCCTGGTTAGATGAAGTGTCCTTTGCAAGTGCCTGTCCAACATCACAGTCCAATGGCAACAGAATGATCTTGGATCTCGCTTTGTCTTAGCTAAGCTGTGAATGTAAAACAGCATCATTGTGTGGTAACATTATTCAGGTAACCACTGTTACCTGGGCATGCTGCTTTGGAGGGGATTTCACCTGAGACAAAGAGAAACATTTTTCATTTGGTAGAAGAATGCCCAGATAGGGAAATAGGCTTGTTTATTTGTAATGATTTAACTCAACATCTGCGTAATGAATAAAATTTTAACTGTGGGACAAGTCCATATATCACAGCAAAGTGTTGCTTTTCCTGAAAGGCAGCTCTTCTCATCTTTGGCCAGATGGCTTAGTGTGCTTAAGAGCTTTGAGTCAGTCTTTTTTTTTTTAAGAGCTGGGTATTCTTTTGACGTGACATTACCCATTTAGTCCTCCATACTTTGAACTGTGCTCGTGCCTGTCATTATGCAAGATATCTGATTCTGTCAATGAGCAGTTTATGTAGACTGAGGACTATGTATATTATGTACAGAATTAGGGAATTCCTTACGTGATTTTGATACACGAAGGTACAAGTGAAAGACTTGACGTTTACATTTTCTGGAGAACATATTTGTCTATTTATTTATTAAGCATCATTGTCTCTTTCATTTCATGGCTCTCTGTGTAGAATAGAAAATAATATGTGTGTGTGTCTGTAAGAATATCCAGTCCTACTCTGGAAAAAAAACCCTTCAGCCAAAATAAGTGTTTTGCAAGATAATGTCTAGCATGATGCAATATCAGGCACCTGGTACAGTCACATCATCATTGGTTTCAGCTTTTCTTCATGACTAACAAAAATTAGGCAACATATACCAAAAAATAATAAAAAAAAAGAACTGTAGGCCAGATGGTTTTTGAGAACTGAATAAAGTGAGAGGTGAAGTAAGCACTTGACAAGAATGCACACGGAAAAGATTAATCATCACTTTGTGTTCTATGTCCAAAACAATTGTGTCTTTGCTTGTCTGTGAAGTCTGATTTTGAATAAGAAAACAGGCATTCCCTTTAAGAGACACACAGACTGTCCCTTTGAAGGAAAGCTAGTATTGTACAGATGTAAACAGGCTGTATAACTCAGAAATCCACAACAGAAAAAATATTACAAGTGTTTACACAATTGGATCACAAACTACTATGATGACATGCAAAAGTTAACTCATTAATTGTCTGAAGTGCAGAATAGCACATGTTTAAACAGTTAAAAATACTGTTTGTCTCATTTCAAAGGTCATGTTGGCTATTTGTGTTTCTTTATTTTCAATAGGATTAATAGGAACATCCTAGAAACATCTAGGAAATTTGCAAAATGTATCAAGATTGGGCCATATGGTAACAGGCAGCACCTTGATACTGGAGCTGTTTGTTCTGAATTTTTTAGCGGTATGCATGAAACGAGAGATGTGTATGTCTGAAACCATCACCGTATAAGCTTTCACATACATATATGCTAAATACATGCAGAAGTTTGTATACATGTGATATACAAACAGCACTGTATTTGTAAGCGTACTCATGTACTCTTTGCAAGTGACAAATAAACATTTCTTTTGTTGATCAAGTAGCAAACATTGGAACAGAAGAATATACAAGGGGATACAAGCATAGAAAATTGTAACTATACACTCTTATCCTTTTCATTCATAGAAACATAAGGTATGTACAATATGTTGATTTTTTTGCATTTTAATGACAATGGTAAGTATAGTATACCAAACTGTTTCAGCATAAATTCATTTCACAATCAAATTCTAAAAGCAATGAAAAGGCCTACTACATATCTAATAATGGCTTACATAGTTGTACCCTGATACAGGTTGATGCCTCCATGATAAGAATATTTTTATTGAATACGATCCTTTTTTGGCAGGTTCTTCTAAGGACCTGACAGCTGCTTATTTTTGTTCACAAAGGGTATTAAGCAAAGAAAACACTTAGCACACGTATATACAGGTGGATATAACTAGTTCCTGATACACACACAAACACACTGAATTTGTACAGGTATATACATATGTAAGTTGTATATAAGTACATTTAACACAAACATAGATTTCTGAATTTTTATGTCCCTGATTTGTATTATCTTGTAATATTCCATGACTATTTGATATACTAAAAATCTGTCATGATATTTAGACTGCTAACACCGTTACAAAAGCAAACTTCTTTTGAGTTTTCTCATTACTTTCAGGGCTATCAGCCCTCATTTCACATCCTGTTTTGTGGAAAGATAGGCTAGTTTCAACAGGTTTGGATTTCACATGTGGGAGAGAGAAGAATTAGTATTCAGAGGCTGTTCAGATAAGCCTGACCTTAATTGACACTGTGGTATTTCTGCTCAGTGAAGGAGAAAAAGAGAGAAGCGATATTGCCAAGTACTTAAAAATCATGAAGATTTCAGTTTAGATTTTCTACAGATGACTTAAAACAAAAAACATACAAATTTCTACAGTTATGTATATTTTGTCTCAGTGATCTCACCTCAGATGCGAAAAGCAAGAAAATTGTTTTCTAGCTACCAGGATACTTTTTTTTTCCCTAGGGCCTGAGGGCTATGCGGTTCATTCCTCATGCACCTTCGCTGCTAATACAGTGGCAACCTCCAAGTAATGTCCCGAGGGCTACCTGTGCAATCCCATTATGCCGTAAGCACAGGCACTGTTGAGGGGGGAGACTCCCCTATATGTGTTCTGCTTCTGAGCCCTCCAGCTCCTGTCGCTTTCACGGCACTCCGATGGTCACACTGCATGGCTCAGCCTTTGATTAAAAAGAACTCGGGTTTGCTTATTCCGTCTTTCTGGATTGGGGTTTGCAATTGCTTGGCGACCGCATTTCCATTCTGCTGCTCAAATAACTTTGACAGAAACTTAAGAATGGTCTCTTGGTGTTAGCTTCTTACAGGTGCGTGTGAGTTTTGGCAATGGCATATGAATTGTCTTTGTTCATCTAGGCTGGCACTCTGCCTCCAATGCTGGGAAAAAGGCACAAAAAATAGGACAGTTGCTAGTTTCAGAAACACTCCCCCAAACGAAATGTTCTTTCCTAAAATGTGGTAATTAAAAATTCATGTCTGAGGGTTTATTTCCATTCTAATTCTTCTCCCGAGTTTCAAAAATGTTTTATTTCTTGGTAATGTAGGTCTTGACGTTGTCATTGATGAAATATGTGGTGCTTTTTGTATATAGCTATACTCTCGGTCCTAATTATGTCATGGAGCATTAAGTGCTCATGGAAGAAACAGATAAACATACTCTAGGCAGCAGCAGCAGCACATGCTCACCGTGCTATCCAGCCAACATTCCTCAACCCTGACCTGAGGACCACCTCTGGAGATAAGAGTCCCTTCTTATCAGTGGGTCCTCGCTTTCTCTGCCAAGACTGTTAGCAAAAAGGACATTCGGAGCCAACAGTATAGTTCTGTACAGCAGGGGCTTGTTCACCAGAAATTGTTCCGTGATCACTAAAGTGATTTCATATACACCACCAGAAAGTTTATACTGTAACATATTTGTGTTCCCGTTTCACCTAGGGCTTGAACCCTGAAGAACTGGCAAATTATCAATTCTGTAACTAATTTCTTTCCTCAAGACCTGGCCCTTATACAACTGTTTCTGTCTGAAATGTATCATGCGTCACACACATACTAGCTACACTTTATAAACCAGTAGATGTTATTACCACTTTAAAGATGAAACCTTAGAACTGTTGAATATTTTCTAAAAATCATACATTTGAATTACTCTCTCTACTCTTACCTACTCTTGAGTCAAGCTGTAAAATTAAAAATATCCTTCATGTGACTAATTATTTGCCCAAATCACAAATATTTTTTTTCCTTTGCAGACAGTTGGCATGGTAATTGCCAGTTCTCAGCTGACAAAAATCACTACCATAGAATCAGAGGGGTGGCTGAGAGACCAGTTGTCTTACAAGTTTTGGTCTTGCAGACTTGCTCATCTGCTGTTCAGTAACAACAAAAAATAACAACACAAGTTCTTATAGTGACAAATCATCCTGACTAACTCCGCAGACAGCTCTTTCCATAATGTTCATGAAAAGATTAAAAATTAGTTGATAATTTCTCAATGAATCAGTCTGTACTTTCCAGGCATGTTTGCTATCATTTTCCTAGGATGACCTTAAAACATTTTATAATTTTATTTCATGTATCTGTCTGAGCATAAAACTATGCTCATGCATCATTTAACACTCCTCGACTGAGAAGGTCGATGTTTTGGCAGAACTGGGTGTTAATGTCTTTATGGATGGAAAATGTTGGTTTTATATTATATCAGTAACTCTACAAAATGTGATACTGGGATTTAGGGATCTAATCTCTTGGAAACGATGGATGAGATCCAACTCTGTTCTAGTTAAGCTTTGAAAGAAAGGCTGACACTTGTGGCATACGCAAGTGCTGTTTAGTTGTTTGCTTGAAACTGAAAGTCTGAAGAGCAAGAAAATCAACATTTTTAGCCTGGCTCCAACATATGTATTTATAAAATATCCAGATTCTCTTTATATTTTATTTTTAAAGTAAGACTGAAATAAGCCTAAATTTTGAAATATCTTTCTCTTGGAATAGGATGTTATGGAATATTTCTTTTTCCTGTTGTGGAATATTATTGCCTTACAGCCTGCATCTACAGTCTTGCAACACAGAGAAAATAAATCCTGATGATGTTAAAAGTTTGGAGCAGAACTCTGACAATTTCACTTTTGCTATGGGAACGTGATGGGCTATTTTCTGTTTTCCCCAGAAGCTTGTTGGAATTTACCTTGGAAATTGTGTGAGAGCTTCAGGTTTGTACATCTCTATAGGTGATCTGTCTGTGTATTTCACAAAAAACGTTCACCTTCATTTGCTTTGGCAATTATCTTTGCCTTTCTCCTCTTCTGCGTAAATTAATATTTCACTATACAATAACTAGAGATTAGCTGATCAAATGGCGGCCATCTTTCCACCCTCTGTGGGCCAAAATCCTGTGGGATCTATTGTCAAGATGCTACTACAAGGCAGAAGCGGGACTATAGCCTCGTCGTGCTGTGGGACAAGGAATTCCACAAAGCCTGAGGTCAGGCAGCTTTGCAGGGTTGTTCTCAATGCTCCATGACACTTTGGATCCCAAAGAAGGAAATCCAAAGTTTCCCCCTCATGGGCATTGCAAATGAAGTCTTACTTTACCAGCACTAAGAAAACTTTTTGTTTATAACAGATTTTTTTTTTATTATTATTTTATAATAGAAAAATACAAAAGCAAGTTCTACAAGCTTTCCTTTTAAATTTTTAAAACAAAATGTGCTGGCCTGAGTCTTTCTACAGCAGGCACTGTCAAGAAAATTCCATCTTGAATACTTTCTATTTTAAAAATATTCTGCCCAGAATATATGTTTTTAAATTTTGATTGGTCTTTTTAAAGTGATAGGCATCTGTTGTTGAATATGTTGAGATGAACAGAGAAAGTCTTTCCTGCTAATTACAGTGTTAGCACTTATGTCACGTTCAAGTTTTATTCCCCTAACTTGGGAGGTAGGTAAATAGACATAGATTCTCCTTCTACTGTGAAAGGAAGGACAGAGGTGGAATAGCAAGGTAGACCCAGGTTTTGAAGTCAGCAGTTCCCAGTTTAAAGTTCTGTGCTCAGACTACGATGTACCATTACATTTGCAGATACTGTTCATTCAGCCCTCCAGAAATCTAATCATTTTAGGATTTCCAGTGTCTAAGTTCACAGTAACATTAATTACCATGCAGAGGTCTGGCTATATCAAGACAATAAGAGATATGAAGAGAATTGGTGGAAGAGTGAATCAGAGGTCATAGTCTAGTTCAGTATACAGCCAACCAGCGCTCAGTCTGATAAATGAAAACAAAATACAGAGCTTGAGAGGAGCCAAAAAATATCTTAATAAATAATTAGAGCTCGTATGTTTCAGAGAGCTGGGCTTTCTTGGCAACGCCAGGCGGTAGTCATTTCTGAACAAACAAGATTGAAATTTATGTCTCAGTGAAGCAATACTGGAAGCCTGTTTGACGTGCTGCACAAAGACCATTTCCGACGCTCCCCGCCAGACGGATTTCCTCCGTGTGCCGGAGGTGGGCAGAAATGTGGTGCCTTCGCAAGATGTGCCTCAGACGCAAGATCGGTCTGTGCTCCAAAGGCATCACTTGTATCGATGAGTCCGTGGGACACTGCCAGGGGACATCTGCTTTTTAACTAATGAGGAACCGGCTTGAGTTTTACATGCGCTCTGGCATTCACAGGTGCTGAGCTTCTGCNTTAAGCTGAAACCAGGACATGTACCCACTCATGTCAGCATGGTTTGTGTAGCTTCAGTAGTTGTAAAAACAAACCAACCACTAAAAAACAGGCCTGCAGGTAACAGCTTTCTGCAGATATGATTTACAGGTGCCTGCAGTGTATGTACAGCAGCTCGTTCCTGTGCGATCTAGAGAATAAATGCATTTGCACACGAGGCTGGCCTTGGGAATTCCCTCCATAATCAGGACTACCACCAGCCAGTTCATGCTTACGGAGAGCTTTGCTACAGCGAGGTATTACTAGCGGTATCTGTAAAATGGAAACCTGAGGCACAGGACACAAGCAGCATTGCCTCAGCTCATCCATGTGTGGTGGTGGGGAGCCCAGGCTCCTCTCTTAAACCACTCCAGAGGGATTTTCCCTTCCCATCCCTGTGGGACAGTTCCTCCAGCACGGCCTGGAGAGGAGGTGTCTTCACCCTCCTCTGCATTTGCTGCCCAGGCAAATACCCTTCTCCTGCCCCCAGTGGCCTTAAAACACAGGTTCCTACTCTTCTGCACACCGCTCCTCCTGTCCCTCAGCTACCAGGGGAAGAAAATAACAGCAGGTGTAAAATGAATGCTTTCTCCTTTTTTACAGCATTGTTACAACATCCATTTCTCCCCTTTGGCTTCAAGGGGACTGGGCTGCTGTGCTAGAGCTGACTGCTTTACCTTTCGGGATCTCGTGCCGCACTCCCACATTACAAGGTTTGTTCGCTTTAAGAAGGCATGTGCCGTCATTGCAAAGGAATGTGTAAAATCTGGTGTCAATAAGCTTAATTGGTGTGAAGGCCTGATTGGGTTTGGGGGGAAGAGGTGTAGATATTGCCTCCTGCTGAACTCTGTAAAGGGGCCTGGCAGCTTGGCTTTGCTGGAGAGAGCTCCAGAGCACTGACCTGAGGTGTGTGAGTAAAATCCTCAGCTGAGGGCTGGAAGGAAACGTGCAATTAGTGGTGGTCTTTAACTGTTGCTGATGGCAGTGAGCTCTGATACACGGAGTAGAGTTAATGCTGAAATGCATGGAGGTATTAGAACAGAGCTAGGAGAGCTGGTGGGCCTGGGAGGAGAAGCTTGAATCGTTAAAGAGAGGAGGCTTTCTGGATCTGGGATAATTTGGGATTCCTGGGAAGAAGCTTGCCAGCTGAACTAGAGAGTCTTGGTTCCTGCTGGTATAGCTCAGCCTTCCTAGGAAGACACTTCAATGTGCGTTTGATTAAGAAGAAAATGGGCAGAACAAGTGGAAAATCACAGTACATCTCAAAGAAAATTCCAGTGGGCAGGAGCTGTTAGTTGGCTTCAGATAGAAAGGCTGGGCTGTTCTAAGTGATCCGCTTTTTAGAGGTAAGCGAAAGGGGTACAAGTGTACACTTCAGGGTATAAGAAATTAAAGGGCAGCACAGCTGGTAAAAAATTGAAGTTGATGTATTTGCCTGTATAAATGCAGCAGGTTTGCCAGAATTCTGCAGTTGGATTAAACTCAAAGCATATGTTTTCTGACTTCAGGATTATTCTGCACTAGGCTGCATCCATCACTTCTTCTCTCTTTGCAGCAAAACAGCTGAAGTCCTGTAAATTAGGAGAATCACACATCTAAAGTCCAGCAATCCTTGCACCACTTTCAGTTCACTCAGATTTTTTTCTCCTTTCTCCACTTCTTTCCCTATGCAGATGCTTCCTGATTTCTTCCTTTTTCTTTCTGCTGTCTTTATTTCTACTGTCTTTCCCTTACTATTTTATCCCTCTTTCAGTGCTGAGGCATGACTGTCACTTACTCAATGCTTTTCCAGATGAAGTACCTTTATGTTCTCACTTTTGCTTCCTTCATGGTTTGGAGAGGCTCCTTAGAATCACCCCAAAATAAATCTAACATTTTTCTTTCACTTGCACAAAAAGTCAATGGCAATGGGCTTCTGGTTTCCTGGGATTACTTCTGTCTCTAATGATCAATACTTGTTCAGTGTTTTGTTGCTATTTTCAGTCTTGGCTAGATTGTAATTAATTTGGATCAGAGGCCTGTCTTTCTATTACAATTACTGAAGAACTAGGACAATTAAATCTTGGCTAGTACTTAAGGCTCCCAGTGAATCCTAAGCAGTTGATAATAATTCAGCAGAGTGAAATTCATCTGCCTGTAGAGAGTGTTTGCTACAGTTGGTGTGAATCCCTAAAACAGATTAATATTTTCAAATGAAACTTATAACATATTGATGACTTCAGGTTACCCACTAATTTTTGTAATTGGCATGAAATCTGGGATGGCTGGGATTCAAAATCCTACCTTTTTGGCTTTGTGTGTGTTTTGCTGATTACCTGCCTGATGAAGTAAGTAGGTAGGGCAATATCTCTGTGTCACCCTGCAGCCATGTCCAGTTGTTTATTAAACTTCCATCTGGGAAAGCAAGTTGGAAACATTTTGGTGAAGATTTTCTTTTCCGTACAAATTTGCTGCTTTGTGGAAACCTGAAGATATTATAGGAGGAGATCAGTTTCAATGCATTTTCTAGCTTTAAAATAATGTGGATAAAACTAAAACCAAAACAAACAAATAAACAAACAAAACACCCCACCACCAACAAAAAAAAACCAACCAGAAAAAGTCCATGATTATTCCAGCTGTGTTCAGAACAAAAGACTCTAGGCTTTCCTCTTGAAAGTGATAGAAGGCAATTAAAGAGAATGTGCTGTTTACATTTAAGTGTTTATGCCATTTTTGTTTGAGTCAATTTTGATCTATGAAAATTTGAGACTTTGAATTTTTGTTTTGATTTTTTTAATATGAGGAAGTTTAATTCTGCTACTTAGTAGAACTGTATCTTATGAATTCTACTAAACAGAGTTGCGAAAACTAGATTTGCTGCAGTCATATGAATATACTTCTTTCAATACAGAAGCTTACTCCTGCCAATGGCAAACTGTCAGTGACAGCGATTTTCTTCTCTCTTCTTGTCTTCTGTTTTAATGTTCTCAGACTGATTTGTCTCATCTGCACCTCTTCTCAAAGTCTGAGTCACCAAAGCTGTCCCTTGTTCCAAGCAGACCTCTCTGTCTTTTTTGCTTTGGGTAAGGCCATGTTCACAGTGAACTGACTCAGAAGATTGCCATTATTTTAGTTACCAGCTTCAATACAGGAGATTAATTATTTCTTACAGCCATCCTAAAGGAATGGCAGGAATTTGCAGCATAACTGGGAGCTGTTTCCATGTTTCCAGCATAACTGGGAGCTGTGGGATAATGGTTGCAATGATAGGTAGCGTACGGCTACAGCTTCAGTTGCATGTAGAAGGTATGATATTTATGTGCCCCTCCCTCCCATGGTATTCATCATTTCTGATCCAGGGGAAGCTTCAGATCCAAGGTGGGGGGGAGGGGGGGAAGAAAGGCACAGTTAGGAATTAATTATTACTAAATTTAAATTGATGGAGAAAAAAATAACAAAAATTGGTATTAAAGGCTTGGCAAGTACCAGTGTATGATTTGCATTCTCTCCAAGGAACTGTTACACCGTTAGGTTTTTTCAGAGTCCAATAGATTAATACCATCTGAGACTCTCCTGAGCAGAAATGTGTTCGAAACCAGTCACGGTGGGCAGGTTGCATGTCTCTGCTCCCGGAGGGTTTGCTGTCGCGCAGAAGTTCCAGATGGAATGCTGGTAATTCCAGATCTGTATAACCAAATAATCCAAACAATCCAAATGAACCGAATGATGCTGTGCCACTTGGTAGTTGGGTTAGAGTAGGATCCAGAACCAAGTGCTGTTGTACCAGCAGCCTGGCTAGTGTTTGCTCTCACGCATCCTGCGGCATGGAGTTTTTGCATAAATATAAATTACAGTTAACCTGCTGTGAGTCTTGGGAGCTGAGTTCCCTGGGGACTGATTGCCAGGGCAGGGTATGAACTGCTGGGATCTGTCCAGAGGAGGTGGAAAGAAACCAGAAAGAGGCAAAAAACTGGGAGGAGCAGTCATGAGCATGGCCCAGAAAGGTAATGGCAAAAGCACTCTGCAAGATGCAGAGCAGAAAGCAAAACTGGAAATCATGCATGATTAATCAACTTGCTGTTTTCTCATTGTGTTGTGGAAACTTGACTTTATAGACTGAATTGCACCAAAGAAATACCTGGTTCATATTATCAATCTTGTCTTTGTATGGAAACAAGTCAGATCAAATGTCAAGATTTTTTTATTCTTTCAAGCGCCATCATGTTTTACTACATCTTTTGATATCTCTCATGACCATTTTCTTTTTCTTCATTATAAATTAATAATTCACTAGGCAGTCAGCCTCTCTTGAGTATTGCAGGGTTCTAAATTGCTTATTTTGCCAAAAAGTATTTGTTATTGGATCAGAAAAGCTCAACTGGCTAGTAAGGAGGGAATTCTTCCTAAGAAATATTCCTCCTGGGTAAAGCATGCCTCTACAATGGAAAAAAGAGAAAATTTCTGAGAAGTGTTCTAACAGCATTTGTACTTACTGTTGAAGGTGGAATTGTAAGGAGCACTTTGCCATTCTTGCCTTGTGGAGATCTTAGGACAGAAACAAATTTTAATCTAAAGAATATTTATGTGTTTTGATAGGGAAGAAAATCTTATAATGCATGATATCAGAGAAATTCAAATCTGTAATTCACACGTTAATACAGGTACGATGTTAATGTTACAGACTGATATACTTCTGAGTTTTTTCTAGACTGTCATTTCTGAAACTGCCTATAGAAAGGGAAAGACTTTCTGATTTTTGTCAGTATAATTATATGGCTTTCAAAGGATTTGTTCCCGTTTTCTCCAGTCAGAAGAGAAGTAGACTCATCATACACACCAAATAAATTCCATTTCCTGCCTTCAGATGTCTCAGCCAGATAGATGAAGAAAGATAATGGAAAAAAGTACTCAAACAAAAGAGTGAAAGTCATGTTTGGTCTTTTTGGAGAAAATGAGAGTGGAGCTGCCCTGATAGGGCCTGTAGTAAGAGCTGTAGAGGGGAGGGGTGGCAGGAGGTGGGACATTCATTCTGCCAGATTTTGATTTAAACCTGAACACAATGGTGAGGCACCTGTTGAGAGCTGAAAGCTTTTCTAGAGATTTTGGTGCTAATTGTCGCCTTGCAGCTGGAGGATTATGTGTAACCTGAGCATTTAGCACTGAAGTTCTTACAGCAGCCTTGACAAGTATTGAAGGGAAAAGTTCCTCTTTTCTTTTTTTTTCTTTCTACAGTTAATACCACAAAATGGTGTTTTATAAAGTTTGTCTTTAATCTTACCTTGCTGTGATGCCCTTTCAAGAAAGAGGACTACAACCTGCAAGTAAAGCCACTGGAAATGCAAGGATGTTGTTTTAACTTCAAAAGGAACTGTAATTCTACTAAATCTTATGCATATCCTATGCAGAACTGAATTAAATCTCCCATTCTCTGGGCAATAGGCCTATGTGGTTTTTCTTTTTCCTCTGTATTTCAAAAATAACTTCCATTGTATAAAAATACTTAATCTGAATTCATCCTCTGTTGCCTGGAATTGCTGAGCAAATAGAACAAATAAGAGTTCATGTTCTGCCTATGTTAGACTCCATTCGCTTCACTGAGCCATACTAGGTTCAGTGTATTTGAATATGATGTGAATTCGTGCTTTTTTTTCTTGTCACAAGAAACAGAATGCCAGTCTCATGGTATCAGCCTTTTATCAGTCATCTGAAGACAGGCAACAGAAGCACCACTACAGCAATTGTAATTGGATGACACACAGAAGGAAGAGCTGCAAATCATGAGACTAGACTCTTAAAACCTTCTTCTCCTTCATTTACTCATAACCCAAAGTAACTGTGGAAGTTTCTCGAAGTTTATATTAAAAAGTTGCCATAGATGACAAATTAATGGAGTGCAAATTTGGGGTTCTTGGTTTACTATTACCTTGACTCTTTAGCAATAAATAAATAAAAATTAACCTTTTAAAACATCTATTACATGAGCATTGCAACTTACGTTCTTGGAGAACATTAGATATGAGGTACTTTAGAAGTAAATCAAGAGTTGCGTTCATTATCTGCTCTACTTTTTTCTCATGTAATCAATCTATATTAAAAAATTGTGGAAGCACTGAGAAAAATAGCTGAAGAATATTGTTTCATCCAAAGTTCTGTCTCTAAAAGATATTGCACACATATACACTAAATATTTATTAGGAGTATGACAATTTTGGTGATGTTTAAGGCACTGCAGTGTTGGATTAGAAAATTGCCTTGGACTACCTTGTCTCTTCCCTCGATAACACTGGATTGTTCTCTGAAGTTGCTTTATTTCCTGTACCATACGAAGTGCTTCAAATTTAGGACTCTGACTAGTTCAGCTCCTGTCCAAAAAAAATCTGTATTTCAGTAGCTTCTATTCATTTGCTTAAAAACAAGAACTACAAAAGAGAAACTTAAAAACATTATTGTAAGTCAAAGACATAGCATTGGGTTCCATATATAACTCTGAACATATATTCCTAGCTTGAACACCCTGCAATTTTTTTTCCCCTCCCTTCTAAGGTTTTCAAAAAGGAAAGTATCCCAGCCTTTACAGCATTAACTAATATCAAATTATCTTATGCAGGTTCAAACCTAGTAATGAAGATACAACTTCTGCAGTGAGGAACTGGAGGTTGACTTGGTACAGCTTGCTGATGGAGAAAGTAGTAACACCTGAGAAGAATGAGTGCCAAAGAAAAAAAAACTCCTGTGTAGTTCAGCTGCGGCTTCTGCAAAGGTAAGATACAAAACTTTCATCAGAAGTGAAAAAGTGAAGAGCTTATATTGAATATTTCAGTGAATGAACCATGATTTCCGCAACTAACTTAGCGACTTGTTTGTTTGTTTATGCTGTTTGGAAGGGTGGAATGCATTACTTGTAATTGTCATCCAGTAAGCTTTAAACAGCTTCCTTAAAATGCAAAAGTTTTCTCATTTGACTGATTTATCTTACTGTTCATGTTCAGTAATTTCTAGTGGGTTACCTACAACTCTCTAAACGGGTAGGAATACTTTCACTGTTCACATAAAATGGAGTATTCTTCAGTGGGATAGTGATAAATCAGGAGGAAAAAAAATAGTTTTAGTATGGTAACTGCATCAACTTATATTATTTTAGCTCAGTATGTTTGCAAATATAAATCTGCTAAAAAGAACCAGGCAAAAAGATACATATATACACAACATTTTTAAAAGGCATAGTCACTTGCTTGTGTTAAAAGCTGCTATCTATAGGCCTGGAAATACTTAGAACTTTTGTATTTTTGAAAGACTTACTAACTAAAAAAAAAAAAATTGAAGAGTGGTGAAAGGAAATCTTCTTGTTGAAGAAATGTAAAAGTAACATTTTTGGCAGGCCACTTTGGATGATGTCATTCTACAGAATGTGCTAAAGTCTGTTATTTTACAGCAGGAACTGATTTCTCAAGGCAGGCAGAGTCTATGGGCACTTAGTGTTGCTCTCAACTTTAACCAGCCAAGATCTGTGCTTTTTTACACTTCGTTTGATGGTAATAATCCATGCATGCTTTTAAATATGGGACTCAAAGGATATTTTTTCATATATACATAAACACACATATATGTGTCTATATATGTTTGAAATCTTTTGCATGCTATTTATTGTGTGGGTTTATCTCTTGGCTGAAGATACTCTCGTTGCTAGTGTTGAGTATTCGTTGCCTTCTGTACTAGGTTCTGGCAGCTGAGAGCACTAAAAGTAGACTTGCATTTGGGAAGGCAGGGNGATTCTGGAGAAGTTTTGTGGACTGCCAATGGAGTAACATGTCACTTGGGATAAATTAGAATGGCCTTATGATTATTGCATCTGAAAGAAAAATTGCTGAATACTTTTCACTTAAATTCTTTTTCTTGTGCATTTTACTGCTGCTGAGAAATACCACTGCGACAGTCTGAGTTAAATTTTTGTTTCTAGGGATATATTAAAATAATGTTTTATTAATCAAGATTTCAGTGTCTTTTCTCTTCTGACCAGGTTTATTTCTTATTCTTGTTTACTAACATGAAAGTACTGAGTTGGTACTTAATAATGCAGGGGGGCTTTCTACAGCCGCTGAGGAAAACCTGTTTGTTTAATGTCTGGAAAGGAAATCCATTAAAGCCTCTGAAGTTTTATGAAGTCTTATTGCTGTTAACAAAATGCATATATTTGATCTAAGCTCAGTGGACATTTCTTACTTTAAAAATGACATTAGTATAATTTAAAAATTCTAGTGTGTTCTGGGTTGGGGTTTTTTTGTTTGTT
>VZTL01049647.1:6217-53700 GCA_013400535.1 Scopus umbretta | reverse complement strand
GGGCGGGAGGGATGACACCATCGCTTAGTGCCAGCCCAACTGCTTCCCCAGAGCCCGGCTTTTAAACATCCCCCTTGGACCCTTCTGAAGCCAAGCCAACAGAAAACATTTGGCTTTCCTCTCTTTCATGCAATGCCTCCTGGCTTTTCACTACCATCATTTTTGCTAATGCACTTGCAGCTGATGCATATCCCAAACGTTCGAGGGTGAGGAGTGGGATTTTTAAAGGCACGGTGGTAATTCTGGGGTTAATTTCTGTAAGACATCAATGAGAGCTGCTCTCCACCACCACCACATTTACAAACTTTCCCCCCAGTTTCAGGGGACTTTGGACTAACTGGTTTGGCTGTTCGGAGCTGTAGGGTTTTTCCCTTTCTCCCACTGCCAGGTGCCACAATTTTGGACATTATCAGCACCCCCGTGCCTTGCCTCCCCACAAAAGCTCATGGGTGGACCACGTGAAACATGTTCAGGGAGAAGCAATAGGCTGAGGCTGGAAATTTGCCCCCACGAACAACCTCATGGTTTTTCCAGGGCAACTGAGTGTTTCAGAGGACTTTTTGCCTTGTTTTTCCATCCTCTGCTTCAGCTGAGGCTTTAGCTTTGAGCATCCTAAAGGCAGCTTTACATGCTGGTCACAGGCTGAATTTGGGTTTACAATTAGAAATTAAATTACCTAGCCATAATATCAATAGATGAATTTATCGCTACATGAGGAAAAGGAAGCAATAGGGAGAAAAGCATTTTTCAGAGCTAATTTACATGTAAAATATCCCTGTGGGAGACTGTCAGTAGTGCACTACAGGTCCTTTCACACTTACCTTCTCGGCCCAAGTCTGAGCCACTTAGAGGTGACCCAAAGCTGTAAATTCACAGGGGCTGTTAAGTAACAGTGGTCACAAGTTTTCAAGTGAAACATTTTTTTCTTCAGAAAAAGCCAATTTGTTTACTCTGAAACTGTTTGCAGAAAATTAATTATCCAGATGAAAGTACCTGAATTAAAGAAAAATTAAAAATAAAGTTTAGAAATTTGATTTGACATTTTTAGAGAAAGAAGTTTTGCTTTCCAAATTAAAACAGCACAGCTCTAAAATAGCGTTTATTCTGTAAAAAGCAAACACATTTAAAAACCTTGCAGCCAAGATGAAGATGTGAAGTGCTGGAATCCAATTTTTCAACTGACACAATTTGAGATCGTCTTTGGATTACTGACATAATTATTTCTTTCACTATTTCTAACACTCTGATGGGATGAAATACTCATCCCTGCTTGGTGGTGTTAGTGATTGTCAAGGCATGAGCTCAGTGACCTCTACAAACTGATAGTAATTTTGCCACTGCTGAAATTACGGTGTTGCTGGGAATCTCCATAAAACAGTTCAGCACTGGCCAGGGTTGAGGAGACTGAATTATTCCATCTCACATAGATAAAATATCTTTATGACTGGAACAGGACAGGGAGAAGCTTCAAAGATAGAAGGTTGTTGCCTTAGGCCCTAGACTTGCAACCAATTAGGGTCAGAGAGGTTGCATGATTGACTTAGACCAACATCTCTCCCCAGCTCTACAGCCAACCAGTACTGGTCTGAAAGCCAACCTGCTTATCTTGCACTCAGGAGAGGGCTGGGGCAGACTGGGTTGGGCGGGAACTTGCTTTTCCCAAACTACAGGCTCACTGAGCCTGGGAGAATGGAGCTGAGAGGATACAGGGATGGGGCACACAGAAATGGGAGAACCTTAGTCCCCAAATCCATGGGAAACTGGGCAGCAGAAACAATTGTGGAGGTCCCTCTGCATCCAGTCCCCTATTTCGTTTGGTGCGGTGGGGCTGCTCCATGCATGAGCCCAGCGGTGATGTCTCATGGCCTCCCCAGGTTTGTTCTTCTCTATTGGGGAGCTGTGGAGAACAACTCGGAGGTTCACTGTATCCAGCATGCGCAACCTCGGCATGGGGAAAAAAATTATAGAAGGGAGAATTTTCGAGGAGCTTCACTTCCTTATTGAGATGATAAAATCCTACAAAGGTGAGCTGGAGACCACAGTGCTGTACAGCCTTATATGCATCACTGCTGCTGCAACATCTCAGTAACATTTCCATCCTCCTCCTGTTGCAGGGGAACCTTTTAGCCTGACATCCTTCAACTGTGCTCCAATCAACATCACCTTCGTCATGCTGTTTGGGGACAGGTTTGACTATAAGGACCCAACATTTCTCACTCTCTTAAGACTCATAGATGAAGTTATGATTCTTCTGGGATCTCCATATTTGAATGTAAGTAACCTGTCTCACAGGTTGACTTTTTTTTTACACTGGCACATTACATTTGTGAGCTACACAAACCGTAGAATTGAGTTCAGCAGTTTTCAAATATTCAGAACCAGCCATTACACCTAAAATGTGACAGTTCTGCTGTCATACCACCTTGGTCACTACAAGTGTGCAGCCAGATTCCCCTTTGCTACTCTCCCTTTGAACCATCCTGCACATGTGGAGCTAAAATGAGAACTGAACTATGGCTATTTTAGCTCCACAGATATTTTTTTTTTGATTATTCAACATAATTGCACCATCTAGGCTTTATTTGCCTTTGCTGCATTTTCTAAAAAGGCCCATTCAGTGTTGATGTCCAGGTGAGACAGATTTCACAGACTGCATTAAAAATGCTTTCTTAGAGAGTACCAGGAAAACTCTGCTTATCCTCAAACTCTCATACCCTGTCCTTTCTAACTGATGTTGGAAAAAACTAACCAGTCTCACACTGATCTAAACTGACCAGTGGCCTGGCGTACTGGAGTCTCAACTCTGTTGAGAGCCTGACCAGGCTGTTACTGATAGAGGATCTGTTCCCACAGAACAGCACAAATGTGTAAAATTGGGTAGTACTAAATAAAGGCTCAAAGGTTGCAAAGCCCTCCCTTATGAAAATCTGCCCGGAAAGTCCCTGGGATGCTCAGGTACTCCTACTACAAAACAAAACTCAACTGATATATCATGCTTTAGGAAGAAGCTGTTTCAGCATGCTGATATTTCTGACTTACAGACTTAATGCTTCTCTTTTTTAATTCCTCATTAGTATTTCAATTTCTACCCATTCCTTGGATTTCTCTTCAAAACCCACAAGATTATGCTTGGGAAAATAGAAGATGTGCGCGTCATTTTAAGACAATACATGAGGGCAAGCAGGGAGGATATCAATGAGAACAGCGTGAGGAGCTACATAGATGCACTGATATTCAAGCAACAAGAGGTACTTGACTGCTTAGCTCTGTTGACTGTTTGCAATGTCTCCTTTGGATTTTCTAGCTAAAAGAGTTGCTGAGTCTTAATGTCAGTCATGTCATGTAAACCTATTGAAGTCCATGCTGTTATTCTAGTGGTATTGAAATCAGATGCCAGTCTCTTACAGTTGGTGTAATTTACTGCAGGGTTTTCTCTATAAAAATTAAGATATGAAAGCCACTGTCTCAGTCCACCCCTGAAATAGCAGTGCTAATAATGTAAGACCGACTCCTTGTTCCTAGTAGAAAATGCATGAATTCACATGAAAGCTGAATCTGCTTTTCTTTTTACAACAACAAATCAATTAATCATCGACACTGTTGCTCCAAGATGAATGATACACTTAAAGTACTTGAATGATAAATTATCCGTACAAGTCCTAGCCCTGCCCTGCATCTTACTTTAGTAGAGACTCTGCAGTTTCACACATCAGTTGATTCCATTCAATACAAAATATTTGGGCTCAAAGTTTTTTCTTCTTTCCAACTGGATTTGGGCCAAACTTAGGCAGTAAGTATTCTACCCAGCTATGTGGAGGACAGGTCAGTACAGTCCTAAAGCCCAGCAGAAATGGCCTGAAAGGTCAGTTTGAACATTGTTGGGGATTCAAACCTGCCCTTTGGCAGGAGGAGTCCCTCAGAGCTAGGATTAGCCGAATCTCCTTCTGTACAGGGGAGAGACCAGGCAAGAAAGGAGAGGTGGTGGGGTAGCCCTGTATGCTAGGGAGTGTTTTGACTGTCTAGAGCTTGACGATGGTGACAATAGAATTGAGTGTTTATGGGTGAGAATCAGGCGGAAGGCCAACAAGGCAGATATCATGGTGGGAATCTGTTACAGCCCGCCCAACCAGGATGAAGAGGCAGATGAAATATACCATAAGCAGCTGGGAGAAGTCTCACACTCGCTAGCCCTTGTTCTTCTGGGGAACTTCAGCTTTCCAGATGTCTGCTGGAAATACAATAAAGCAGAGANGAAATACAATAAAGCAGAGAGGAAACAGTCTACAAGGTTTCTGGAGTGTGTGGAAGACAACTTCCTGACACGGCAACTTCCTGACGCGGATGGTGAGTGAGCCAACTAGGGAAGGCACCCCACCGGACCTGTTGTGTGCGAACAGAGAAGAACTTGTGGGCGATGTGATGGTTGGAGGCCATCTTGGGCATAGCAAACACAAAATGACAGAATTTTTGTTTCCTGAAGAAATAAGGAGCATGGTCAGCAGAACTGCCACACTGGACTTCCAGACGGCAGACTTTGGCCTGTTTAGGAGCCTGGTTGATAGAGTCCCTTGGGCCACAGTCCTGAAGGGCAGAGGAGTCCAGGAAGGCCGGACATTCTTCAAGAAGGAAATCTTAAAGGTGAAGGAGTGGGCCATCCCCATGTGCCAAAAGACGACCTGGCAGGGAAGAAGACCGGCCTGGCTGAACAGAAAGCTCTGGTTGGAACTCAGGAAAAAATAAGAGTTTATGACCTTTGGAAGAAGGAGCAGGCGACTCAGGAGGACTGCAAGGATGTCGTGAGGTTATATAGGGAGAAAATTAGAAGGGTCAAAGCCCAGGTAGAACTTAATCTGGCTACTGCTGTAAAAGACAATAAATAATGTTTCTATCAATACATTAGCAACAAAAGGAGGGCTAAGGAAAATCTTCATCCTTTATTGGACGTGGGGGGAAACACAGTGACAAAAGATGAGGAAAAGGCTGAGGTACTTAATGTCTTCTTTGCTTCAGTCTTTAATAGTCAGACCAGTTGTTCTCAGGGTACCCAGCCCTCCAAGCTGGAAGACAGGGATGGATAGCAGAATGAAGCCCCCATAATCCAAGAGGAACTGGTTAGTGACCTGCTACACCACTTAGACACACACAAGTCTATTGGGCCGGATGGGATCCACCCAAGGGTACCAAGGGAGCTGGTGGAAGTGCTCACTAAGCCACTGTCCGTCATTTATCAGCAGTCCTGGCTAACCGGGGAGGTCCCAGTTGACTGGAGGTTAGCAAATTTGACACCCATCTACAAGAAGGTCCAGAAGGAGGATCTGGGGAACTACAGGCCTGTCATCCTGACCTCAGTGCTAGGGAAGGCTATGGAGCTGATCATCCTGAGCACCATCACACAGCATATACAGGGCAACCAANGCTACAGGCTTGGGGAAGAGTGGCTAGAAAGCTGCCCGGCAGAAAAGGACCTGGGGGTGCTGGTCAACAGCCAGCTGAACATGAGGTGGCAGTGTGCCCAGGTGGCCAAGAACAGCATCCTGGCTTTTATCAGAAATAGTGTGGCCAGCAGGAGTAGGGAAGTGGTTGTGCCTCTATACTCAGCACTGGTGAGGTCGCACCTCTAATACTATGTTCAGTTTTGGGCCCCTCACTACAAGAAAGATACTGAAGTGCTGGAGCATGTCCAAAGAAGGGCAATGAAGCTGGTGGAGGGTCTAGAGCACAAGCTTTTTGAGGAGCGGCTGAGGGAACTGGGGTTGTTTAGCCTGGAGAAAAGGAGGCTGAGGGGAGACCTTATTGCTCTCTACAACCACCTGAAAGGAGGTTGTAGCAAGGTGGGTGTCAGTCTGTTCTCCCAAGTAACCAGTGATAGGACAAGCGGAAATGGCCTCAAGTTGCACCAAGGGAGGTTTAGATTGGATATTAGGAGAAATTTCTTCACCAAAAGTGTTGTCAAGCATTGGAACAGGCTGCCCAGGGAAATGGTGGAGTCACCATCCCTGGAGGTATTTAAAAGATGTGTAGACATGGTGCTTAGGGATGTGGTTTAGGGGTGGACTTGACAGTGCTAGGTTAATGGTTGGACTCAATGATCTTAAAGGTCCTTTCCAACCTAAATGATTCTATGATTCTTTCCAAACCTATGAGGCTGAGTCTGTGAACAGCATCTGGCCCTGGGCTTCAGTCTGCTTCTGGGTGGAGATGGATGCTGAACCAAAACTTCTTTCCAAACCTTCCATCTTTGGTGCTCCCATCTTTGGTGAATGCTGTGCACTCAAGATCAGCTCTATTTTATCACCCAGTTCACAAACGCAAGATCATAGTCAACAGTGCCATAGGCTATGCAGTATTTCCCAAGCTTGCTCAATACTAAGACTGATGGTTTTAAGACCTTCCTTACCACTTGTGTTTTTCTAGGAGAAAAACAAGAAAGACAGTCTCTTCCATGATGACAACTTAATGGCATCCATTCTCGACCTGGTCATGGCAGGAACAGAGACTATAGCCACAACACTCCAGTGGGCCATTCTGCTGATGATGAAATACCCAGAGATTCAAAGTGAGCTCCTTTCACCTACACTCCATCCATGGCATGGTAGATATGGGGAGGGGAGAGGCCTGGCCTCAGATCCACAGGAGCTCTTTTGCCTTAAGAGCTGAATCCCATCTGTTCATTATTATGAACTAGTGATGTAATTAGATGCTGATCAAAGTCACGACTGAATAGTCCCTGTGCCTTGCTGGGAGAGAGGATGAGTGGAGATTGAAGTATGATGCTGGGGAAACAACCCATCCATGTGCCGGAATAGAGTGGGGAAACCCAGGCTGGCTTTTTAAGAATCCTCTTCCTCCAAACCCCAGAAAACTATGTTTTTCCCAAAACCGAATCCGGAACTGGCTTCCTTGCTGTAATCCAACTATGTTTGTTCCTTCCAGAAAAGGTGCAGGAGGAGATTGGGAGAACGGTCAAAGCTGGAAGCTGGGCCACATATGAGGATCGGAAGAACATGCCGTTTACAAATGCAGTGCTGCACGAAGTGCAGAGGTTTATCACCCTCCTGCCACACGTTCCCCGCTGCACTGCTGTTGACACCCACTTCAGGGGCTACTTCCTTCCCAAGGTAGGTAACTGCTCCAGGCCAGGAACATACTACCTCATTTTTGCCAGTGCAATTAATGACTGGTTTAGAGGGAATTATAGAACTGAAGCCCAAAGTAGGCATCCAAAAATCACCTCCAGAAGAGTTCCTTCCTCTCCAGTGACTATGTTGAACATAGAGAGACTGGTATTGTAGGACTCAGTTCAGTCCCTCTCATGCTCAGGACTTCGTCGCTGCACAAGTGACCCTGGTTTACCTCCTTGATGCCATCTGTACAGTGAAGTATCTGCCAGGGAATTTACAGGATCTGACCCTCTGCTTGAGATTTTCACAGCACAATGTAGGATTTGGCTTCAATCCTTGGCACTGCTGGGAAAATCTCACTGACTTCTCTGTCTACTGGCTGATGAGATAAAACCCTCAGGGCCTCCACCTACCCCAGGCTGAGCAAATCTCCTGGGACGCTGAAGTCCATGTCACAAAATGAACCAAAACAGAGCACTTTTGCTAACTTTTGTGCCTTCCTGTACTTTTCTTCCAGGGTATAATTGTAATCCCATCACTCACCTCAGTGCTGCTGGATAAGACGCAATGGGAGACACCACATCAGTTCAACCCAAACCACTTCCTTGATGCTCAAGGGAATTTTGTAAAGAGAGAGGCTTTCCTGCCCTTCTCCACAGGTAACTAAAGGGCTGACCTGCACAGGGCTGAGGCTATGGCAGGACCAATTTATTACAATATACACTAATGGGGTCTTCATGGCTAAGTACTGCCTTTAACTCTGTCATTAAGAAATGAGGCAACTGAATGGAGTCAATTATTCTGCATCTGGGCAAACAGCAGCTTTCAGAGCACACCTCTCCCACCACTGAAGGAGTTGCTTCCCAAAGGTTCAACAGGAGAGAAGACAAACAGATGTATTGCAACCAAAAGAATGTGGAAAAATGTCTCAAAGCTGTCAGGAGTAGGTGGATAACCAGACAGGACTGGTGGGGTTGCCAGCATAGCTATGCACGGGGTTTCGTGAGCTCTCCTGGAAGTGAGGATAAAACACAGGGACCAACAAGGCCTGTCTTGATGCAAGTCCCATGTGTCAATGGGTCTTGACAAGGCCTCGTCCATTGCCCACAAGGGCCAAGGAAGAAAGTCCCAATAAAACAGCCAGCAGAGACCCAACACAGGACAGAGTACACCAAACTGTATTACTCTCTCTGTGAAATCTTAAATCCAAGGCTCTGGATTGTTCCCCAAAATCACTTTGGACAATGATTCTTCCAGTGGCGCTTTTAAGAGCTCCCAAGGATTCCCAGCAAGACCTGCTCTTTTAGAGGAAGAAGCACAGCCCCCATGGTTAGGGGAGGTGATAGAGCACTTGGCACCCTGACACTACCTCCATCTGTCATTTTGGTCAAATCACAAACTTTTTCTTTTATTTTTTTAATCTCAATTTCATCTGCAAAATATGATTAATGTTCTTTCCCTGGAGGATCATAAACCCAACCCCCTTGGGACTTAAACTGAGCTAATGGTAGGAACAATTGTTAGATATCAGAAACTCTCCCCTGAGTCATCCTAAAAGAAGAAATATCGCTTACGCTTTGCCTTCCCAACAGCCATAAATGCTTCCAAAGGTTGCTCACTTCCAGAAATGCCTGCCCCGAGCCCATGCCCTCCGTGGCTGCAGCAGTGTGCATTATGAAAGGGCACAGCTGGATGAAGCAGTCTTAGTGGGAGTTTAACAAATCCCAACACTGCAGGAACCTGTAAGTACTATAAAGGGAGATTTCCTGCAGAATCCTGCAAATCCTCCCGTGCAACCTTACACTTTCCAGCTGTTCCTCTGAAAGGATGGCTTGAACGAATTCCAGAATATGCTCCAACCACAGCCCCTCAGCAGTGACTTCCGATGTTAGGAAGCCAATTCTTGCTGTCCACCAAGTGCTTCACCCACACAGGGACCATCATGCAAGGGCTGGGAATCTAACACAAAGAGGGGGTAGGAAAGAAGAAACACAGTCTTTTGTAAAAGTGGGATGTTAGGATAAATTCCACAGGAAAAGTGAGTTTCAAACCATTCTGCTTTGGGAGGAGGTGGCATTTTTCTACCAGGCTGCTTTTTAAAGCGAAAGGGTTAAAAATGCTGAGAGGGTTGGAAAAGCTAAGGAGAGGAGAGGGTACATCATAAATGCATAGTAACCCTGCAACATGGCTGTGACTTGCTGCTGCTGTGGGATAAAAGAGACCAGGCAGGCACACTGTACCAGTGTGACTGGGCCAGCTACCTTTAGCAACACAGGCTCCTCTGCTCCAAAACGCTCTGGTGCGTTTCAAGGTTTCACTCCTGCTTCCATTGCAACATCTCACATGCTAACATGTCCATGGCAAATATACTAGTTTGATCCGTACATCAAGTAAACCTTCTGCTTTCATCTGCAGGGCGAAGGAACTGCATTGGAGAAAGCCTCGCCAAGATGGAACTGTTTGTCTTCTTCGTAGGGTTGCTGCAGACATTTACTTTTCAACCCCAGCCAGGAGTTTCAGAGTCTGACTTGGACCTTACCGTTCCCCAAACGACTTTCACATTAAGGCCTCAGCCTCAGGCAACCTGTGCTGTCCTGCGTGAATAACCACAGCCTTGCTGAAGAGCAACCCAACAAGTGGGGAAGCTGCTTAGACCAAACTTAGCTATGCTAGGACTTGCCACCCCTCATCCTGCCACATCGCCCTCTTTCACATCCCCTTCCCACTCTCTCCATCTACTAGAAGTCCACTACTCCCCACTGCTACATCTGCCCCATAGGTTGCTGACCGCCTCTTTGCTCCTATGCTGTGAGGAGGTGCATATGATCAATTAGAAACCATGATCACGGTTGACACACACTTCTCGAGACAGACTGTGCATGGAGCCAATGGAGGGGCCAAGGAGGTGGTCTGGTGAAGGGGATGCAGCCCGTGAGTAGTAGGTGTGACACCCAGGCTCCCATGGCAAAGCAGTGAGGTTCATAATGTCCCAGAAATCTGCCCAAAATCCTGAGGAACAACGCGCTGCCATTTGCTGGAAGCCACAGAAATACGCTGTAGGTCACACACTTGAACCATCCGTAGGTACCTCCTGAACTTTTCCAAGCTCTCTAATTACCCATAGCCTCTAGAAAAATCCTACCAGCCTAGGCAGCCAAGTCAAACACTGAGAGTGAAAAAACAGATCGATTCATGTGATTTGAGGATGAAGTTATTTCTGCCTTGGAACAGTGTCCTGAAAGATGCCCCAGAGTCTGCAAACCTGTTTAGATAAACAAGGGCTGCTACCACCAAGTTCAACCCTGCTTCACAGTCTGAATAAAACAAGATCTACATTTCTAAGTTTGCAGTCTAAATCATAAGGCCACGTGAGATTTGTACCAGCAACTGATCATGAAAGGCGAGTGATACAGAAAAATAAACTAGACCCGTTTCTAGGTTTATGGATCTCTGTCTTTCCTGATCTTGTTAAATAGGAGCAAACACTGTTCCTCTCTTCAGACCTCCTGCGTAACGATAAGAGCCAACACCAGCAGTCAATCTGGTATTTGGGATGGTCTGGCCATTGGAACCAGCCATGCAAATGATGTCTAACTTCACAGTGCTTGTATTATGTGCGCGCACACACACAAGGAGAATTGGGATCAGGGATTAGATGAGACCGGGTTTGGGTTGTTTTCCTTTCCTCTGTAGATTTGTCTGGCTGTTGTCCCTGTCTGTAGCACTTTTATCTGCCATCATATTCTGCAATCTTATTCCAGTTGATATAGCTCAGGCAATTTTTTTATCCACTTATCTGCCTGTGAATTGCCATTTCTCCATATGCATTATCTTAGCATGTGCCTTATCATATTGTTTGTTTCCCCCTTCATGGGAACCCAATAAAGTTTTAATCCCATGTCTTCATTATTTTTCATATGCCTGCCACCCAACTTTGCATTACACAGAAGTGCAAATGCTATGAAAGGTTGATCCTGAGCCCAGAGTGACAACAAATAAGTTTTACTTATATCTCACAGGTTCTGCATACCCTGATCCTACTTAAAAAACAGCTCGACAGGAGACCCTCCATATCTGCAGAATGGTTTCTCCAGGGCAAAGAGCTTTCCCTTTGTGCTCAGCTATGGGCTACTAGTCAGTCCTGGGGATAGCCTTGGGTTTTCACTTTTTTTGTCTTTGCCTTTTGCTTGCAGAGGCTGAATGAAAGGTTCCCATCACAGCTTCACATCACGATGCTGATGCTGTCTCTCTGATTAGTGCCTTGGACCCTGAGACTCTCACCTCTTACTTTCCCAAAGAATCACCTGCTGGCAATGTCACTGTTGAGGAGTGGTGGCAGCAGGATGGGGTCTTCTTCAGGAAAGACAGGGAGAGACAGGTAAAGCAACTGAGGAGCAAGCCACATATCAACTGAATGAAGGAAATCTTGGCCCTGCTGAAATAAAAAAAGACTTTTGCTTTTGGCTTCAGAGAGGTTGGGACTGTTCCTGCTCTAGTCCCCTCCAAAAGTAGTATGAACTCAAAAGACAGGGCAACAATCTAGTGCTCCAGAGGACAAAACTGGGCTGGGTTCAAATCTGCATGGAACCTCAGACCCCTTGCCATGGGCTCTCAGAGTCTTGGCTTCGAAGGTGAGAGATGGATCCCTTCCTACATGGCACAGCAGCCTTCAGAGCCTGCTCCTTTTGGACATCACCTTCTTCACTGGCACTCCCTGGCAGGCAGAGCAGAGCCTGCAGCAGTGCAGGCCGTGTACAGAAGTCCAGCAGACTGCACAATACCTGTGCCTTAACAAGAGCCATGAGCTACCAGGTGCAAACATAGAAGGAAAACAGGTTTCTTTAATTCCTTTGAAAAGTGCATCCTACTTGTGCTTGTGTTAGCAGATGGATGGAAATGATCACTCCCCGGCACACTGAATTAGACAGCTGAATATATCTCTGCAAAAGAAAGTTCCTGCCTCCCATTTATTTGTTCAGCCAAATGGTAGCAGAACATTGATTATGACTCAGCTACAGATTTATCTAGCAGAAAACATTGGCGCTCGGGGGTGGAAGTATGATTTCCCCATTCCTCAGTGGCCCTGAGGGTCTTCCCTCTAGTTGCAAAACATGTTTGTGCCTTGCAACACACTGGCCTGAATTGAAGGCAAACATTTCGGGGCTGGACAGGTGGCTTGATTTGTAAAGTAAGATCTGAAAAAAATCCAACTCACATTGTGTCTGTGGCTTAGGCCACATGCAGCTGGCTGGGCAGCATGTTCTGCCACCACTGGGCAGCATCAGTGCTGCGTGATGATGGTTCCAGGGGTTCCTGCTCTCAGAGGGGCAATGATCCAGTGCAGGGATTGCAGCAGCCATAACGATTTGTAAAACGAGGGCTGCCTAATATCTGCAGCCCCCCTGCATACTGGCCAGAGCAATAAGCACTGTGCAGAAGATGATTTCTATTTTCTTTTTGCCACGAGGTGGCACCACGATCCCTCGGAGTCACAGGCAGCCCAGCCCCGCGGTCCTTACGGGGGTAAAACGCCCTGCCACCCAAAAATTAGGGCTGTATAAGGAGGGCAGAGCTAAGCCTTGGGGCTTTTTGCACCCCCAGTCCAACCACATTCACCTGCAAGAAAGGCTGGGAGCACAGACATATGCTCTATTTATTTACCATTAACCTGGAAGAATCAGGTAGCATGCAGGGAACAGGAGGAGTCTTCTCCTCCCCATCCTACAGCAGACTAGGATTCCTCCCTGGGGTTAACCAGCTTAAACACTCTGTGGGACAACGGCTCAACCCACCTCCCATTGCAGTCCCATCAGCTCCTTCACTCAGCATTTCAGACCAAGGAAGAAGCCAGCTGCTGTGAAAGAGTCCTGTGGCCTTCACCGGTGAGGGGATGTGATGAAGTTCCATCTCTAGTCATCTCAGAGGAGGAGCAGAAGAGATGGGAATGACAGAAAAAGATAGGGTCCTGACAAATCTCACAGAAACCTGGGAGAAGTAGGGAAAGGGGAGATGGACTGGTTTTCTGTCACTTTGCCCAGATCTGCCTAGCTTCTGTGCTGCTTAAGCAAAGAGCATTTTAAAAGCATCTTTGCAATGTTTGCATGCTTGCTTGTTCACACATGGTGCTCTGAAAAGGAGTTGTGCTTATGTATCTGAGCTACCCTTGCAAAAACATCAGGGAGGGCAGTGTCTTCATTTGTCCGGGGAAAGCTGTTAAGTCCCGAAGCAGTGCAGGCATAGCAGAGC
The DNA here is from genome assembly GCA_013400535.1 of Scopus umbretta. Taxonomy (NCBI): domain Eukaryota; kingdom Metazoa; phylum Chordata; class Aves; order Pelecaniformes; family Scopidae; genus Scopus; species Scopus umbretta. Next base: position 40,333 of record VZTL01049647.1, on the reverse strand, counting down.
CTGTACACAGAAAGGGCCAGAGACTCCCAAGGAACTGTGCTGAGGTCCCTCAGAGCAAGGGGAATCTAAAACGTACAGTGTTTGGCATCTGGGATGCAAAATCAGAAGTCTGGAAAGTGTTGGAAGAGCATCCATCAGACACAGAAAGAGCAGGTACCTGGGAATAATTTATCCCATGTGCAGTAGGGAGTAGGAAAAGAGCAGGGATTAGACAGTGATCAACACTTGTATCTAATATTGCTCTCCAAGTGAAGAAATGATCCACTTTTGAGAACCATCCTCTCCCAGAAGGTCAGAACGAGAATAACTTTCCTATGTTGTGTATTTGATGTGTAAGGTAGTGGCTGTCCTGTCATTTCCACTCATGTATCTGGCTGGGATTTTCCAGGTAAGCTTACCCACCAGCATATAGCCAGTACTTGCAAGGTTTTGAGTAAGAAGACACTACTTGTATCTACTGCACAGGGATCTGGTTTCTCCTCTGTGCACCTGCTAGGCTCCATACAAAACAATTAAGTGGATTTTTCTCAGTTCAGAGCCTTGGGCTTATTGGTGTAGCACAGCGCAGGCACACTGTGGATGGGGTCTCAGGGTGAATCCAACCTCTGCAGTCGTGTCCAGCTCAGACTCTTTGACCCCAGGTGGAGGCTTAAAAGTAAATTTCTGGATCAAGCCTGTGAAGAAGATGAAGAGCTCCATCGTGGCAAGACTTTCTCCAATGCAGTTTCTCCGCCCTGCAATGCCAAAAGCATGGCTGTTGGTGGAGTGGTTGGGTAAGTGGTGGCTCAACCAGACAACTCTTCCCTACTACTTGGTAACGATAGCGTGAGGGACAGTATAGGCCTCAAATACAAAACAGCATGGCATGATATTTAGCAGCCATTACTGTTGGTCTCTTACAGGCATTTAAACAAGGCTGTTTCACTCTGAGCCTGCAAGGAATTGATCTGGGACACCCTAGAAACTGGGCTTCCCAAGGCAGAGGGAAGGTTGAACTCTTGCTTGAAGGCATTGAATCTTCTGTAGGTCCCAGTGGTGTCTCTAAACACCAGGACCCGGTGTGCCTCCCAGTGTGGGCTGAGGGAGACCTTATCGCTCTCTACAACTCCCTGACAGGAGGGTGTAGTGAGGAGATTGTTGGTCTCTTTGCTGAAGTAACCAGCGATAGGACAAGGGGTAATGGTCTCAAGTTGTGCCAGGGGAGGTTTAGATTGGATATTAGGAAAAAATTCTTTACTGAAAGAGGGGTGAGGCATTGGAACCGGCTGCCCAGGGAGGTGGTGGAGCCCCCATCCCTGGAGAGGGTCAAACAACATGTGGATGTGGCACTTTGAGATATGGTTTAGTAGGCATGGTGGTGTTGGGTTGACGGTTGGACTCGATGATCTCAGAGGTCGTTTCCAACCTTAATGATTCTACGATTCTATCTATGGGGGGCTGTTCACAAGTCAGCAAAACACAGGGTGAGTTTTTCTAAACCATCCCCACCACTGATGTCTGTGCTGTTCCCAACAGAGGCTCGGATCCTGCCACTTGGCTAATATCTTCTGAGGGGCATTGGGAACTTGGTGCCCTGTGCAGGATCAAATGCTTTTGTTACCTGTGGAGAAGGGCAGGAACGCTTTCTTCTTTACGAAGTTCCCATCTGCATCAAGGAAATGGTTGGGGTTGAACTCCTCTGGTGTCTCCCATTGCGTTTTATCCAGCAGCACGGAGGTGAGCAGAGGAATCACTGTTGTTCCCTGCAGCACAACCATCCTCTGCTTTAGTATGTGCGGATGTAGCAAACTTCTGGCTTTGCTCATTCACCCACGTCACCGTTCCTCCCTTTGGTCTTTGTCTGCAAGCAAACTTCTACTCTGAAGAACTAATTTCTGGGCTTGTACATGACCATATGACCCTTAGTTATTGTGGATACCCAGTTCACTGGAATTACTGACTAATATGTGATTAAACAACAATGGTTGTTGGCTCTTCCTGAGTTATTAAGCAAAAGAAATACATGGGCGAGGCTTCCTTCCCACCCAGCTGCTCTCTGCTTGCCTCAAGCAAGGAAATGAGGCAATGCCATGGTACTCCAGAGGCAGAACTGCTCTACAGGGCATGAATGGCAATGGAGAGTGAAGAGAATAAAGAATAGACTCCAGATTACAAAGACCGAGTATGGGAAACGGGAAGTTGCATGCATAACTCTGAAGTCATACTGCCATCAGACGTAGAGGAGATGGGGGATTAGGAAACTGGCTCTTCCCCATCAAAAGCCCTGTGCTTCAAGTTCCCCCACTCCTTGTGACATTTTTCCCTGTGGGTCACTGGTGTGCCGCACCCCCCCAGGTACCTTGGGGATGAAGTAGCCTTTAAAGTGGGTGTCAACAGAGGTGCACCGTGGAACGTGTGGCAGGAGGGTGACAAATCTCTGCACCTCGTGGATCACTGCATTGGTAAATGGCATGTTTTTTCGGTCTTCAAAGGTAGGCAAGGAGCCAGGGCCAAGAACTCGCTCAATCTCTGCATGCACCTTTTCTGCAGGGTGAAGGAAAAGCATGAAATGAGTTTCCATCAGTGGCAAAGTACCTCCAAATCCCAGCTCATGCTGACAGTTGGTTGGACTACCCCAGGGCAGGAGATTGCCCAGCCCCTGGAGCAGAGGGAGAACAACCCCTCAGATCCTTTGGTCCTGAATGGCAGTATACAACACTTGGACAGACATAGACAGGTTCCAGATGCTCAGATTTTGGATGCCTGAGAGGCTATGAAGCTTTTACAGGGGAGCAGCACTTATGAAATCACTGCAGAGTACTTCAGTACCCTGAGTAAGAAAAACAAAACCATAAAGGTGTCTTACTTTGAATCTCAGGGTACTTCATCAGCAGCAGGATGGCCCATTGCAATGTCGTGGATGTGGTCTCAGTGCCAGCCATGAGCAGGTCAAGCACTGAGGCCAATACATTTGCATCATGAAAAAATGTATTGCTTTTACTTTGCTCCTTCAGGGAAATAAAAAGAAAAAAACCACTGCTGTTAGCATGGAAAGAGAGAACTAGGGTGGGTGACCTAGCCTTCAGAGACATTACAGTGTGATGCATGTGAATTAAAAGTGCCAAAGTGCAGTTTTCAGCAGAAATATTTTCACACTTGAGATGTTACCCCCCAAAATTGAAGTAACTGGAAAAATTCATTGATTTTCCAGTATCACATGACACTTATCTGCTCTGGGCAGTGGTTATGATCGACTCAGGACTTCCATCCCCTGCCTGTGGATCCTGAGAAGGTGGATAATTGTTGAGAGGTGCAGGACAGCGCCTTCCCAAGCCAGCGAGCTGAGGTTTATCCGTGTGTGTGCCGGGCCCTCTAGGAGCTGCAGGAAGGCCCAGGACACCACTGGCACACCAGCTCTGCTGTCCCTGCTTCATGCTGCTGATGGGAAACACTTTGCCCGTTCCTGTGTGCAACAGCTGAGGCTCTCACACAGGTGTCAAGCCCAAGTACCCATTCTGCCACCACTCGGCCTCAAGTATGCGGATGCAAATGCTTGGGGAAAAAGGGCAAATCCAGACTAATCCTTCCTTGCTATATTTCCACACTATCATTCCTGCTGGTAAATCCACCATGTGGGAGCTGGTGATGTGTTTGCACAAACGCAGCAGAACTTCTGCATCTCTGCAACTGTGACTCTGCTGCCTCTTCCCATGCCCATAGGGAGGGATGTGTCTGCCTGGAGTGCATTGGAAAAATGACATTACTTCTCTCTCTCTCTCCCCAGCAAGGAAGGGACTATAGCTGACACCCGAGGACAAGTTTTAGACATTCATACAATACGGTCTAGTTAATTATTTTTTGGTTTTCCTTCAGTATGCAGTATTTAACATATTAAAATAGGAGAACGTTTACCCAAAATGTAAGCATTTTCATATAGACCATAGTAGAGCATGTTCATTAGAGAAGCAACACAGAGCATCTCTGTGTAAGATAACTCACTAGGAATCATCATTTGTTAAAATACCTCTTGTTTGAATACCAATGCATCAATGTAGCTCGTCAGGTTGTTTTCATTAATACTTTCTTTGCTTTCCTTGATGCACTTCTTTAAGATCACACACACCTCTTCTACTTTTTTCAGTATCATCTTGTGAGGTTTGAGGAGAAATCCAAGGAATGGGTAGAAATTAAATAACTAAAAAGAAGAAAAAAAAATCACAGGAAAAAAGTAAATTCAACCATTACCTGGTGAAACTCAAGTATCATAATGGAGAAATCATTTATGTGAGGAACCAAATGACATGTGATTGAAGTCTCTTTTTTGGTAACTAAAAAATTTTAATGTATAAAAATGCCTCCTCTTATTAAAAATTCACTACAGAAATGAATGGAGCCTATCAGACTTGTCTAGACGGGGCCTATAAACACGAATTAAAAAAAAAAAACAATTAAGGGAAAGTGATAGTAAACTCATGAAACAATGAAATTACATTTTTAAAGAGGTCATAAAGCAAAAAGATAAAGCATTACACATTACGCAAAGAAAACTCCAAATGTTTAGCAAGCCAAAATACTTATGTTTTAAAGTTGTTAGATCATCATTTTTAACTTTCACATGAATTATAAATCAATTACACTCAGTTCTCAGCATCATTAAATTTCACAGCACAATAAACAGTTGCATTTTATGTGCAGGGGGGTTACTTACACCATTTCTCAATGTTATAAATAAACTGGCTGCAGAATAAGATTCACAAATCTCTTGCTCTCACTAACTGGTTATAATTTTTGCTGTTTTCTGCAAAAACTAAACCTGCCATAGAGATTAAAAGAAAAGGATTGTTGTACTATTGTGAATTTTAACTATTATAAATAGTTCTCATTTGGGCAATAAATTCATCAGCATCTTTTTTTTTTTTTTTTTAACAGCTTTTTGGACGACTGTTTCAATATTACCTTAAGTAACTAATGGTCTATTCCTTGTGATGGAGGATTAAGTTTAACAAGTGCTCTTGGCTCAGATGAGAGCCTCTTAGTTGGAATATGTTTTTTATGCAACTCTGTTGAGCAGGTATTGATTTAATGCCACAGTAGGACGTATAAGAGGTCCATATATAATGTCTGCAGCTCTGTACTTTGTACTTCTACTCTGTATCTTCACTAATACTGTAGCAAGAGACCAAAACCTAGTAACCTCCAAATACATGTGCAACTGTCCCTAAGATAAGAGGTTACTTTTGGGATCTTCATACTGCTTCCAGCAGAAAATAATGGAATAAGCCTGGGTATTTTTCATTGTACCTGCACAAATAAAGTCATTATTTCAATAGTTTTATCACAGATGTGTTTTTAAAGCAACAAACTCTGGCCATGCCCTCCAAGAGGCACCCAATTCCCTCCTGTCTCTTCTACCTGAGCATTCTGTGGACCAAAAATACTAGGGAGTAGGAGATGCTGGCATTTTGTGTTTTATTCTGGGTACTGCTGGACAAATACTGACAAAAAAGCAAAAAAAAATCAAAAAACAGGTAAGCAGAGTCCTTCTGAACTCTCTGTCAAAAGTGCTAGAAACATTTCTGAGACACACTCCAGAAACATTTTCTTGCGGTTACTGTGAAACACTGAAGACAGAAGGTTGCCCAGATCCCAGTCCTACATTTGGGTCTGTTTCCTCATGGGAGACTACAATTCACCATAAACCATAAAGCTTGCAAATTAATGTGATTAAAAATAATAACATAAAGGGCAGAGTCTATAGCACTTCTGTGGATTTCCACCGATGCTCCTGGATACTGCCCACCCCAAGTCCCACCATGCTGGAAGCCTCAGTTATTGCACCTTCTGGCTGCAGAAGAAACAAACACATGCCTTCAGCTGGCAAGGTTACATCAGCGTCTCAAGCCAGTGCCACTATGTGATGTTGGACCTCCTTTGCAAGAGGATTTCACAAAGGAAGAAAAACCCAAAACAAAGAATCTCGTCCCTGCTCATGGCAGGTTGGTTGGACTAGATGATCTTTAAAGGTCCCTTCCAACCCAAACCATTCTATGATTCTTATGTTTCAGTACCCTTAAGAGTCTCCAAAGCCATCCAGTAAAAGTTGGCTTGACCTACCAACTCTGATGAGATTCTGGAGCATCTTGGCACAGAGGGTAACTTACATGCAAGAATGGAGAGCCAAGAAGGTGCATAACTTCATCTATGAGTCTTAACAGAGTGAGAAATGTTGGGTCTTCATAATCAAACCTTCTCCCAAAGAGAATAGCAAAGGTGATGTTGGTGGGGGCCATATTCAAAAATTGTAATCGGAAAGGTCCACCTAAAAATGAACAAAATCATAACTGTATTGGTCATTTCTGGAGCAACCCAGACGTCTTCACAGTGGTTTTGTAAAGTAGCATGAAACACTCAATGCCATCTCCAGCTCACCTTTGAAGGATTTGATCAACTGAACAAGACAGTGAAGCTCCTCAAGCATCCTTTCTTCTCCAAGATGCTTCCCCATGCCAAGATCCCGCATGGTGGCTATGGTGAACCGCCGTGTCACCTTCCAGAGCTCTTGAGAAGAAAAGAACACACCTACGGAGGGATTGCATTCGCTGTTTGCCAAGACAGTATGGGATTTTCTCAGAAACTCCAAAAGCACAGCTGGGAAGCACAGGTATTTTGCAACCTGGTGAAGCCTGCTTGAGAGAGGACTGAGGGGCTCTGTGGGGGGACTGGCTTGGGAAAGCACCACTCCAGGTAGGTTCAGGAGGGCAGGAGGCATTATTTTTAAACAGTCGGGTGCTGTTCATACCAAAGCTCTGGGTTTGGCTTGTTTATAGCTTTGTATCTTTGCAGTCATACACAATAAAAAGCTCTATGCTTGTTATTTATCATAGAATCATAGAATCATAGAATTATTAAGATTGGAAAAGACCTCTGAGATCATCGAGTCCAACCATCAACNGCTTTTCCACCAGGCAGCTTTCCAGCCACTCTTCCCCAAGCCTGTAGCGTTGCATGGAGTTGTTGTGTCCCAAGTGCAGGACCCAGCACTTGGCCTTGTTGAACCTCATACAATTGGCCTCGGCCCATCGATCCAGCCTGTCGAGATCCCTCTGCAGAGCCTTCCTGCCTTCCAGCAGACCGACACTCCCGCCCAGGGAGTTTGTCTCAGGCTGACTTGTTTTTCCTTAGAAAAACGGCCCAGCTGTTTCAGAGAGCAAGACTAGGAGCAGATAACACCCCTCCATCCTTGTCATGAACAGGACAAATGATTTCACTGAACAACTTGTGTTTTAGAACATGAACTGTATACTGTGCAGGGGGATGAGGAGGGGTGGCAGGAACGCACCTTTGCTTACAGCTGAGGAATAGCCCCCAGCTGGCTAACCAATTGGCCAAAAAAAGTGCTCTAGCCAAGAGGGCATGGACGTGTTCGGGTACAATTCAGAAGTTGTCCCTTTGCAGGAGGGCTTCCAGGGCTGAACATGGTCTACATCTTCAGACGGTGGTTGGGAAAGTAGTGAGTGTACCCTTCCTCACACTGGGCCTCACTCTTAAAAACAAGATTTAAAAAAATCCCACATGCTGTATGTATTATATACATATTAGGTCATCAAATCTTTTCCTTTCAGCCCTGGATTATTCCCTTCATTGTTTTTCAATGTCTAGTCTTGGGCAACGTATTACTTTTTAACATGCAGTTCAGAAACATGCCAGAAATCTGTTTACAGAAGTAATTGTTTGAGGTACAAACAGCCCGTGCTATTGCACTCTTGCCAGTTCTTGCAGTCTTTATCATGAGTCATGCGTGATCCACGCTTTGTCTGAACTCCCAGTAACTGCAGAAAAGAGATTGCATAAGGACCTCAGCCTTCACATTGTGAAAAATAATTTCCTTCCCTCTGTGCTGCAAAAAAAAAAAATCCCTTGAAATGTGACCCAAGTGCCACTAAAAGCAAAAAACTGATAAGGAGAACAAGAAGAATCCCAGAAGTATTTTTCTTAAGAAAACAAATAACTGCCCCCAAGCCCCACAAAATGTAGCCCTCAATGACAAGGACGCAGCTCAAGACACTTAAATACTGTTGCACTCGAAACAACACATTTGAGAAACAGCATAGCAAGCACGTCCTTATCTTTTCAACCTGCCAGTACCGTTTCCGTGTTGGATGTGATAGAATATGGGTATAGTTGGTCTGTCCACAAACACATCCGCCGTGTCCAGAAGCGCATCCTTCACTGCCTCGTAGCCAGTCAGCACTACCACCTTCTGAAACCCCAAATGGACAGTGAACACGGGGCCATATTTCTCTGAAATCTAGGAGAGAAAAATCAGACTGTGGAGGTCACCAGTGGGAGTGGTATGTCCTGCTGGGGTGGATGAAGAGCTGCCTTCCCTCCTCCTTCTGTGGCCAGAAGGGCTAGAGGGATGTCAGAGATAAAGCCCTGAGACACTTAAATGAAAGAGGAATCAAAGCAAATAAACACTGGTCTGTTTAACCCAACAGCTTCCATAAAATCACTGTTTTTCTGAGCTGGTTGGGCTCAGTTTGGTGCAGCAGGTTAACAGAGGGAGAAGGTAACAAGACATTTGGGCACCAACAGCAGCATAAAAGCATCACCAAGATCTGCCAGACAGCTATGGAGCAACTCCTGACTGGCCAGGCTGTAACACTACCATCCACCAGAAGAGGATGAAAGAGCAGAGGTGTCCTTATTTATTATGAAAAGTTAAATAAAAGCTTTGTTGCAATTAATGCAAAGGCATATATAATATGATTCGCCAAGGATGGACATATGAAGGCATAAGAAACTATTGCTCTTTCAACTTGCCTTAGAAAATTACCACAATAACACACTCTACTTTTTATTTCTACTGCACTGTAGTTTTCAACCCAATGCACAGCAGGACTTTATAATAAGATCTGAGATACTGGGTAGCAGGAGCTCTCTGGAGGCTCACAAACATGGTCCTGCCAGGCCTTACATGGAATTAAGACTTGACTGAGAGCAACGGAGTTGAAAATGCATAAAGCTATCGTGAGATCAAGCCTGGTGTCCCATAAAAGGAGACCAGTTCTGGCAATGTAAACCAGAGGAGGCTCCAAAGCTTAGCAACTGCTCCTGCTGTACCAAAGCAAACAGGTAACACAGGCAGAGTCTAATTGGTGCTCTGGCAATGTAGCCAGACTTGTTGATTTTATGCAAAAAATAGTTCACAGGACACTGATTTAAATCATTTGATCAAAATAATGTTTTGGTTGCTGCATCATCTACTGCGCAACATTCATGGGGAAATCCTTTAGCGATGCTGCTTTCAGGGAGGATTTTCTACTCCAGGTCATTTTTTTGCTAATACCTTAAAAGTCTTCTGGCAAGCCAGCTTTCAGATCATTACTGCAGTTCCACAAGCCCAATAAAAAAATCTCACCCCACCCACAGCTGGAGCCCAGAGGACCATCTCACCGTCCTCTGCCCTTTATAGTCAGGGCAGAGCAGACTGCAAAGGTAAGAGGACGGCAAAAGGGTCCCCTGGGCTGCAACCATAGACCCCTTTCCTGGTTGGTTTCAACAGTAGACCCCTTTCCCAGTTGGCTTCTTGATGCTATAGTTCAATGGGGGAAAGAAGGCATCGGTGAGGCCAATTACCCAATACCTTCCCCTGAGTCTGTGCTTCACTATGACCTTGCTCCTGGGTCCTCATGTCACCTCCTTTCCAGCCTCTGCTTTGCTTATTCTTCCCAGCATGTCCATGCACCTCCCCAAACCCCCTTCTTCCCTACCCTCCTCTGCAGAAGGATTTCTGGCCTTGCCAGAACCAGAGTCCAAACCTCCCAAGCTCTGGATCTTGAGCCGACTGTGAGCTGGCTGGTGTAAGATGAAGATGCATCTCCACAGGCATCTTAGAGGCCCTCGTGTGGCACGGTGATGGGAACGAGACAAGGAAAGCCAGCTCCTCTTCCCGACATAATGCTAAGCAGGTCAGAGGGCTGCTGGCAACCTGATGTTAAAAGGCTTGGTGCGGGACATTCACACCCCATGTCCTGACACAGGGAGTGCCCGCTGAGCCACATTTTGGCTCTGAGAGACTAAATACATTGAAATTTCCCCCTTTTTTCTGGAAGACATATGCGAGGCAACTGTGACTCCTACAGAGAACCTTGTCTTGCGTAAGTCCAAGTCATTCACTGTTTCAAATGATTTCTCCTCCATCTCTTCTTTGGGCTGTGCTATATTAATTCCCATTCTCATGAAAAACTGGCAACATGACTAAGAAATACAAGCTCTTTTGGCAACCACAAATAAGCATCCATCTTTCAATTTGGCTACGTGGACACTCAAATATTTTAAAGTATTTCACAACACAAGGAAGATGCCAAAATTTAGGTCCATTGGTCTGATCTGATGCAGATACTCATAGTTTTCAGTGTGTGAGTAGTTCTCGTGTAAGCACTGCTCATATTTAACATCACCCTCTGCAGAGCTGGGATTTAACAGTTTCCTTGGTCACTCTGAAACCTTTAAAACATCACAGTTTTTTAAAAACGCATTTGGCACCAAAAATCATCTCAGAACTGTCACCAGAGGAGAATTTTAAATAGGTACATGCTGACATTCAACACCCTAGAAACAAAGCACGCTTGTTCTTACCTTCATCAGTGACTTGTCTTGCCTTCTGATGTCCAGCAAATGGAGGTTGCCAATGATCGGAAGAGGAAATGGACCGGGAGGCAAATTTAAAGCTGATTGCTTAAAAACTCTTAAAACATAGAGTGCAGCTGATAAAAGCAATGTGCACACCCCACAGATGAAGAGGGGTGTGAAGGCAGCCATATTTTAATGGAGCCTGCCTTTCTGGAAAGCTACCGAGACACCTTTATTAGAATGCTCGCATTATCACATTGTATTTATTTAGAGTAAATGATGTCAGGGGTTTTGTTGCACTTTGCACCATCTTCCCCTCCACCCCCAGCTCTCCACAAAAATTGGAATTTATGTCTACAAAAGGCAAAGTCCAAGCACAACTTGTGAAGGTGCAGGCTTGCGGGCTTCTCACTGAGCGCAGCAGGGCAGGTTTGCTTCATTTCCACAGCCTAGTTCAGATTCTTCTGCTGCAATAATTTCCCACCACCTGGGAGTCCCCTATCTCTTTTATTATTAGGCATCGATCATTAAATTTCTCTTTAGATTTCCTCTTCATCCCTCTCTCCATCCTCTTCATCTAGCCTCTTCTCTGAACACAGACAGCTCTTTACCTTCTGCCTTCAGCTCTTTACCTTACAAATGCCAATCCCAAAATAATCCTTCAGCGTAGACAACCATTGCTCATCCCAGGGTACAGGGAAGGAGAAACAGGTCCTGCAGGCGAAGAGACTTGCTCCAGGCCATGTGTGAAGCTAGGTGGACGGCATCGTCCCTTCCCTCATCTCCCACCTTCCTGTGTCCTTGCAGTGAAGCATTTTCTCCCAGTGGAGGGAAAAAAAATTGGGCAATCTTCATGTGCAAAAAAATCAGGACCCATTTGTTGCCTCTGCAGATTGGGAGCTCTGTTGCTTGTCTCTGTGCTCTTCATATTTACTGACACTTTGAATCTGGGCTGTCCTAAAGACCTATACGGTGTGCAGTCAGAAAGCTACTCCTCCTCATGTCGAGTAGCCCTGTAGCCTGGCTTGAATGATTCATCAGCCCTGTGTAAAACACCTAACAAAGCACGTGTGCAGTTCTTACTCTTCCTTACTCCAGGCTACATTATAGAAAGCTCAATAAAATGCAGAGTTGCTGACCTCCTCTTGTTTTTTTCCCCATCAGAGACTGGTGAAAAACTAATTCATTGCTGCAAACTCCAGAGTTGCAATTTAGTCTCATGCCTCCCTCTTTCATGAGTGGGTCTCTTAGTGAGGGGCATTTCTTCCTGCTCCCCCACTTTCACTCTATACACAACAAAAGGAATACAAAAATCATGTCTTGGAGAGCTGGATTATTGGAATCAATATGAATGTGGAAGTCTTCATAAAAGAACTGCTGTTCCCACTGGTTTCTGGCAGCATGTAACAGAGTGAGACCTGTCAGAGACATTAGTGGAAACACACATCACTTTTGTAAAGTCACCCCAATCTCACAAATGATGCAATGGTCCCATAGGTAGGAAAACAGCATTTGGCATCTTTTTTTTTTTGAGCCCTTTTAGATCACAAGGATTTTGTACTGCTACATACTGTGATACGAGATGGTATCAGCCTTGAGGATGCTTTGGGACTGTTCCAAGGTGCAAAGTTCACACTTACACTGGACACAGCATGCATTCAGACCTGGACTCTCCCATCCATCTCAGGCAGGCCACGGACAGACTGGAGAGGACATGATCTCAGTTCATACCCAGTCCTCTCTCAAACCATGCACCGCCTGGGAACCATCCATCTATCCCAAACCCACTTGTGTAACTAACAACAGCATCTGTGGTCAAAGCAGGAGACTGGGAGTCTGGATACGCGCACTTGCATCCTTGCTTGGACAATGACTTGCCTATGTGGCTTTGAGGAGCGCAGCGCAGGGCTGTGCCCCAGGCCGGCCCCGGAGCCCGTGTCAGGGCCGGGCTGTGAATGCAGCCGTTGTGCCCGCAGCCCCGCTCCCCTGGGGCCGACTCAGCTCCTGCCCTTTCGCTATAGTCATTTCTGGGAGGTCTTTTGGGCTCCAGGCAGAAAGGAGGGAAAGCGGGACACGGTATAGGAACGGCATCGCCTCAAAGCATAACAATTTCCAAAAGCAAGAGGCAGAGAGATGTCACTCTGACACTATAAATGCCTTTATGATTCCCAAAGAGAAGGGAGCAAGGAAGCAATCAGCCTACCGCTCCGCACACACCCAGCTTGCCCGGCGGGAGGAAAGGTTACTCATTACCTGTAGGGTGAAGCAACCTGTGAAAGAGGCAAAGCTGGGTAAAGATAACAGCATCTTGGATGGCCTGCAAAAACATTTTCACCTAAGAGATTTAAGTTAAATATTAAAATGAAAATTAATCTTTACCTAGGAGTACATGTTTTTCCCTGAAAAAAATCAAACCTCCCCAGTCAGGGCAGGGTCATGTCACAAGCCACAGAAGAAATTACGGAAAGGGAAGCACAGAAAGAAAAGCCCTTACACAGAGTGCCCTGGGACCGAACCACCCATGGATTTGTAGTTGGAAAAGGAGGTCATTCCTTGGGCTGTGTATATTCAGAGGTCAAGTCCTTCCAAATCAGCCACTCTTGGGCAGAGAGGACTAGAATGCAGAAACCGAGGTCTCCTTCCCTACATCTGCCCTTGAGCCAGCAATGGGCAGGTGGGGTGAACATTCAGACTGTGATAATGACCATTTCTGGATGTATCCTACTGTAACTTTGCACAGCAAGGGGCCTCGGGAACAGCATGCTGCTCGAGCCCTGATCCTGCAGGAATCAGGAGGAGAGCGAGCCTTCAAAATCTTACACTGTGGTATTCAGGACTACATTTACCAGGTGGATAAATCTGTCGCCCAGAGCATCATCTGGCAATTTTGAGAAGCGTCATGTTCTTCACCAGCACGTACAGCAGCTGCACACAGAGCGCGTTGGGATGCGCTCTCCGGCCCTGCAGCGAAGTCCCTGTCACACGCCACTGCATCCCACTGCATCCCCAGCCTCTCCCGTAGCTGGGCAGCACTAAGGAATGAATGTCCCTTCTGGGCATCGGGTGGCTTTGTACAACAAACAGGAAAGGAATTTAATTTCTGCTTTAGAGAAAAGGCCTCAGTCCCAAAGCAGGTTGCCCAGTTCCTTTATTCTAGAGTATTTTTCAACACGACTACAATGAAACAGCCTCGCAGCAGAGGCGAATGCTCCTTCCCCCCCAGCACACTTGGCAACTCCAGTCTGAAGCTGCTTTACCTGACGAGCACTGGGCCCAGACATTTAGCCCCTCTGGGGGCCAGCCTGGCAGAAACTCTGCTCCCAGACCTTTTACTCTTTTCTGAGGCTTCAGGGTTTGCTCTTCATCATCAGACTGGGCTCCTCCCTCCCCAGCACCACCAGCAAAGCCAGCTGCAGCACATTTTAAAGGAGGATTTGCTGTGCTTTTTGAATTCTCCTTCCCTGGCACTCTCATCCCATCTGCCTGGTCTCTCATCCTTGAAGCTTCAATCGCAGGTTTTAGCTGGTGCTTAATTATGCACAAACGTGACATATTTAAGATAAATACTTTTTTGCTTCTCTCTTCCTGCATGAAGATTTCAGCTTCTCCCCCTCCCTTTTCTCTCTGCAAAAAACTGCTTCCCACCCCGATCTGCTCCCTGATGGTCCCTGTAGGCAGCCCTGCCTGCACTGCATTTACCTGCACAGAAAGCTCTGCACATCCGAGCCCGTGCCTGGGTGGCAAAGCCACGTTGCCATCCCCAGCCCTGCGGGAACAGCCACCTCTGCTGCCCACGTTGCCCCATACCAGCCTGGGACGCATCCTCACGCCTCCTCTGCCTTCCTGGTGTTGACAGAGCCTGAGACCAGCAGTTCTTCCAAAGCAAACACGAAATCACGGGCAGGCAAAGCCTCCCACCTCCGCAGTACCATGTTGCTACACACCAAACAAAAGCCAACCTTGCTAAGATAAAAAGGTCAGGCCTCCAGGTTGGGATTTCAGGTTGCAACTGTGAAAACACCATTCCCTCCCTCTCTTCCCTGCCCTGCCCACGGGTGGGCTCTTCTTCCCCGTCTCCAGACAGCCCCCCATCAAGTGAGCACGAGAATACCGGGGGGGGCTGTGCCCTGGGATGCCGGTGGGATCAGCAGGAGGCTGCAGGACCCACGCAGAGAGCAGATCAGCTGGGAAGGAGCCAGCAGCCCTCCGGCGTGGGTGGCCTCGGCAGCACTTTCTCTGCTTTGCGGCCACAGCTCGCAGGCAGCCACAGGAAAAAACTAAGCCCTTCTACATTTATTTTTCTTGCAAGCTGTGTTTTAAATGTTACCCTGAACAGCCCTTTGAAGCAGCACGAGCTGTCTCAGACCCTTCTCTTCAGCTAATTAACACGTGCCGACAACCGTGACAGCCTGGCGCAGCAAAGCCGGGACAGCCCCGAGCAAGCTCTGGCCCAAACCCCACCGCCCAAACCCCTCCGCGCCTTGCACAGCCACAGGGCTCTTGACCCTGAAACCAGCAAGTGCCTCTCAGTCATTAATCCATGCACAAGCTTTGCCTTCTAGGTTGGAGCTGCCTATTGTGAACTTGTGTCTCATAACAGAGCTCAGTAGCGCCAGCTCTTACTCGGTTTGGAGAGGTTTGGGGTTTTCTGCTCAGAGCTGCAGGGCAGCCATTTGTCAGAGGAAGGTTAAAGTGCTTAAACGGTGTTAAGTGGAATCCAAGCTTCTCCAGTCCTGTGTAGATTGTCTTTTAAAAAGCCCCATCGTATTTCCACTGCACTCTCGGTTCCTGGGGTCCATCACTCATTTCAGGGATGCTAGCTGTTCTCCAGCGGCAGCACTTTACCCTTCACTTGAACGTGAAGTGCACTCCAGCAAAAGAATTGCCATTATTCCTGGCTTATAGAAGGAAAATCCAAATGGAAAAGGGAAAGAATTAGTTCAAAGGCCACATGAGACAGCAATAGAAACAAAAGCAGAATCGCAGTCATCACTAACAGGCGTACCAAAAAGGGCGACACAGTAAATGTGCCCCCAGCAGATAATGAAGTAACTCAATCTATCACAATTAGGATATTTTATCACCCATGAAGCACTTGAAACATGATTTGTAGTTGTAAAATCCAGCCTGTGGTTTTCAACCTGTAGTCTCAGAAGCGGCAATACTGAGAAACAAGCCCATCTCCATTTGGTTGAGAGCTGTTTTAAACGAACCCAGACCTACCCTGGAAGCATTTTAGGGATTTGCAAAGTGTGGGGTTCAGAAATGCTAACGTCTCGCTGCACTGCATCACCAGCCAAAGGGGCACCGTGCTCCTTTTGAGGTTACAGATTAATATTTAATCCAATCAGTGATTTTAAGTTAAAATGTAGCAGCATTATCTGACCAGGTTAACAGCGTGGACAGCTATCAGCCTGCAGTAAGTGAATGAGGCGCTTGCCCATCTTGAAGAAGGATTACAGCGCTCGCCGGCTTCGTTTCCCTCTTGCTAGCAATTCTTCAGGAACCAGGCAATAAATCCTTACAGGTTTGCTCTGTAAACCAGTAGCCAGTAAAAGCCTAATTAGGTCAGAGACACAGGGTCTTGATCCAGTAAAAAAATTCAACATCGGTGGCTATAATGTTATTAACCCCCCCAAAATGTGGATGTATTTCAGAAGCTGCTGGCTGAGGATTGAAAATTGCACCACGTTCAGTTTTCATCAATGAAACTTTTGCTCTCCTAAGCCAGCAAAAAAGGGAAAAGGCAACAGTTTTGCTAATGAAAACTGCTTTTTTCTTGCTATCACATCAATTATGAGCATAAAGATGACACAAAAGATATTTTCTGAATAGACTTTTCCCAGCCATTAAAATAGTCTTAGAGCTCCAAAGCCTTAGTGAAACAGGAGATGATGGGAAGTGAAGCCAGAAATATTCAGTACACCTTATGCACTGCAGCTTTATAGTTATGATAATGTAAATCTAGTTGTTGAAATAAAATCTTCTAAATCACTGTGAAGCATTCATAAGTATTCTCCTTTTTATAAAGAAGAGCCCACTGTAATCTCAAAAAACACTGCAAGAAGAAATTCCTTGGTCTTTATCTCATCTTTTGACTAACTGCACAATCAAAGCTGAGCACACATGTGCAGGTTAGCTGGGCTGTTATCCCAGACCTGTGAACCATGAGGTGTCAATCCCACATCCCCACCATGTCCTCGCTCTCCAGGCAGGTGAGTGACCTGCAGGAAGCACCACTTGGTCCCAGAACTCATTAGATCAAGGAGCTTCCCAATTCCAGCAAACAGGGATGTCCTCAAGCTTGCCACCATGGTTTAAATTTCATCTCATTTACTTTGTGCTTCCGCCAAGTGGAAAGGGATTCAGAAGGAGCTCAGCTCTGGGATGAGGTGTCTTAGGGAAGATGCATCGACTTCATCAAGGCCAACTCTTGTCCCTCTGACATCAGCTGGGTTTTACCATTAGTTTATATTACCGCTTGCCATTAACAACAGCAGGAGCTCGGGATGCGCTGCAGGGGAGCTCAATCCCCTACAGAGGCTCCAATAACACTCACTTTCTCTTTCGGGCGTCCCAATGACAATGTGTCCATGATCCCTCTGTGCCGTGTTCAGTTTTGCTGGACACAATGATGAATCGTGCACTGCCGTCACCAGCTCCACGGGGGATTTCTGAACAAGTGCAGCTACATCTCACACCCTACTCATACAAAGACATGAGCAAGAGTGACACTGTCAGAATTTAGCCCTAATTTGCAGCGTTATGGCCCTTTAATGAGCACAGGGAAGTGTCTTTAAAAGGAGACTGCTTTCTAATTGCTTCTTTAAAAAAGCCTTTAACATGGACTTTCTTTGGCATGACTCAGGGCTGCATTTCTAAATTCAGTTTCTCCCATGAAGTTTACTCTAGCTGTTTGGTTGGGTTGCATCCACATGCTATTTTTATTTTTTTGATCATCAAGCCTGTTTACAGCGTAGAGGAACAATATGGGAACAGAAATAAAGCTGGGACAAACCCAAAGGAATGAGACCATTAATGGTATTGCCAGCATCTCTGGCTTGAAGAGCAAGAGGCCCTGCAGCTGTGAGACTCAATTCACTACTCCCTTCTGGTTATGTATTTCAAACCTCAGTTGTGTTTGATTTACCCATCGTCTGCAAACTTAATACCAAACAGTTAAAATGCCTGCATGTCCTTAAGCTGCCAGCTTCATATCTGTGGTAGTTTATAAGAAGGAATATCTTCCAGAATACAAAGGCTGAGGGACTGACTGTCACAACAGTATCACTTTTGGCTTCCTTAAATACAGTAATCAAAGTATTTTGAACAGTAGCCTACAGCTACTGAATACTTTTCTGTCTCAAAATAGGCACAAACCTCCTCCCACCTTCTGCCATGAGCTTTTTGGTCACCCTGAGGTTTTGGTGGTTCAGTCCAGTTTCCTTTGCGCAGTGAGCGCAGCCCATCTGGTTGCCGAGCCTTTGATCCAAGTGCTACCAGCTTATTCTGTGAAGCACAAGAGTCAAAAGGACAAAAATGTTACGGGGGAAGGTTTGAAAAAGGAAATATTTTCTATATTTACATTTACATTTTTAATATAGTCGTGTTGTCTAGAGGCCAGATTTGGGGAATGGAAACCAGGAGCCTGGTTTCTATTTTCAGCACAGCCACTGATTGCTCTGTGTTGCTGGCAAATCTTTTAATCTCTTTCCCTCTGTTTTTCCCTTCTGTAATAAAGGGATGATCAGACCTCCCCAGCTATGCCTTGTGTGGCAGCATCCTCTGATGAAACACAGCAAGGACAAAGTATTAATAATCATTCTGTAGAGAAAAGCCAAGGGGTCACAGGTATTTAAGTACAGTTTAGCTATTCAGTGCTGCTTTATGCATGCACCATGCCTTGATGTTAATAGAAGTTATATATTAATATGGAATGGAAAAGCAGGCCCTTCAGGGCACAAAAATAACCATATCCAGAGCACCACTGAATAAATACAATATAAAGATGAAATCACTCCGAATACTGAACAAGTTGAAAGGCAAGGAGATATTAAAGAGGAAAAACAAAGTCATCCAGCCCTCCTCCCAGCTGGCATCTAACTGCCTTCAGCACAAAAACGAGGATGAAAAGGAGTGTCAGGTACCAAGAGGGGACACGAGTGGTCCCATAAATGGTTAAATGTTCCCAGTCCTCCATTTTTTTTACCCCTCTGACATCTTCCTGAGGAGATGTCAAGGAGGTGGGTAAAGGACTGAGCTCCCTAATCGTGATATAGCAAAGCACATGCTCAGTCTCACACGGAATCGACCCGGTAAATCATCCCTGCATCCTCCAGGTTTGCCACATTGCCACTTGTCCTTTCCTCCCACAGAACTACCCCAGGACTCCTTCCACGCAGCCATCCTGCGCTGCCAGGTACCAAACCCCTTTCTGGGCTACTCTGCAAAGCCTCTGCCTTTTGGATCCCTGCAAGCTGGTCACAGCTGGGCTATGGTTACCCGGGATCTGCCAGGTCTTCTCAGCCCCCTGCCCGCTTAATGCCAAATCCCGCACCTCTGGCCAGATGTTACTCTCTCCGCACACCCACTGTCCCTATCACTTGTGTGAATGCTCTCTTGTATGAATGATCTCTGAAACTGCTGTCAGGACCAGGGGATGAGCAAAGCCCTGCTGTTCCTATCATCTAAGCCACCTTTGCTCATTTTATTTACATGAGCAGCTGCACTGGCAGATTTTGGGGAGGATTTGGGGGATCTTGGTGATGAGCGGTCTGCGGCAGAGATCTCTCCACTAGACCACTGCAGCCACAGGAGGTGTGCCTTTAAAAGCTTAGGCATCCTCCTGTCTATTCCTTCAGTCCAGTTATTAAAATAATTTCAAAAAAATCAGTGTTGCATCACGTTGCGCAACAGTCAAGCTGCTTATTCTTTGCACAGACTCTTGGATCGTGCTGAAATAACATGCATATGCTTTTGGGGCAGAGACCAGCATTTATTTTAAGAGGTGCTTTAGGATCAAGACAGTCACCACTAGCTCGTCACATTTACTATTCAGGATTATTGGACCACAAGTGACCTTTCAGATTCTTAAGACTTGGATTATGAAGGGCTTTATATACTAAGCCTAATGACTTGAGTTATTGCCTTAGCATCCTGACAATCAGAACAGGACTATAAGCATTTTACTTTCTTCTAGCCACAAAACAGCTTGGGATGGATTTTGAATCCATTTCAAGGGTATGTCAAGCCAGTGCCCATTATAATGATCTAGTTGAGTTGCAAGAAAGATAAGATGACCTAGGTAAAGGTCATGTCTGAAAGAAATGGCAGGATTTTCTAGATAAGCCAAATGAGACATCTGTCTTCCTTCCTCCGAGACAATTTTTTTACCATTTCCAAATATTAAAAAAAATCACTCTGAAATGCTACAGCACATTTCAATCTGTGGGGCTGCAGTAGCAGAACACAGTATTTTGTCATTTTCAAATCTCTGCAGCAAAAAGTTTTGTGGGACCAATAATGATCTTCCTGTAGCTGGATGAACTGGAAATACCTTTCAGCTCTCAAAAAAAAAAAACCCCAAAAAACCCCAAAACCCAAGTATCAGCAACTTACATGGCACCTGATATCAAGGCATGCATGCTGTAGTTGCCATTTTCGATCAGCCTTTACACAGTTCAATGTTACAGTGAAACTAGCTTCCCGTTTAAAACAGCTGAAGCTCATGTTCTCCGTTACCTGCATTCCGTTGCCCTTTGCCAGGGCCGGCGCTGGAGTCCACAGAGCATCCTCCGAAGCATTCCTGCAGACAATTCAAAACACCAGTGGCTTGGAGCTGTATAGCAGGTCAAAAGTTTAATTTGACCATTAAAGCAATTTTATGAGGTATACAAGACCCACAGCAATGATGCAAATAAAGGTTGACTGATACGTTCTGCTGGCTGAAACGCCGTTCCATCGCC
Organism: Scopus umbretta; assembly: GCA_013400535.1. Lineage (NCBI taxonomy): Eukaryota > Metazoa > Chordata > Aves > Pelecaniformes > Scopidae > Scopus > Scopus umbretta. Next base: position 19,754 of record VZTL01049647.1, on the reverse strand, counting down.
AAGGAAGGGGAACATCGGCACAAGCAGAGCAGAAAAGCATGCAGGACTCGCTGTTTGCAGAAGGAGGGCATTTGTCACATTCCCTTCATTCTTCTCTTGGAGCAGCAACCATCTGTAAACACTCCTGTAGGGAACAGCATAAACCAAGACTCACCTGCCGTGCTTTCACCTTCTACCAGGACCCCCCCAAAAAACCTCAAACAAAAATGAACTGAGATGCTCTGTCTGCTCTGCATTAATGGGATAATTCAACAAGAGTCAGTATTTTCTCATTAAACAACGTCAAAGATGTACTCTTGATCTCTCTGCGGTCACTTTCTTTTTTCTCCCTTTGTCCAAAGACAGCTGAAATAATAAAAAAAGGATTTAGAAAACAAAGGGGGAACCCCTGGGTTTTTTTTAGAGAGCCAATGAGTATTTTCTAGCAGTGAACCACCTCTGGAAATAATTGTCAAGTTCACTGTAGTTTTCCTTCCACATACTGTGTTCTACAATTGGCAGTCTTGGCTGTTCAAAAGAAAAGTAATACGATATAATAAAGTGCAGAGAGCTATTCCATGCCATATTGCTGCACAGGCAATCATTTTTTAATTAGTTTTATTTAAACATCACAGACTCAGAATCCAGATAGCTATACCTGGCGTATATTGAAATAAAAGTTAACTTCTGCATTTCTTAACTTTGATGAGCTGTTTTCCTCATCCTCTTTGCTCATTCACTCAGCTGAACTTTTCCACGTATCAGTTAAAGTGAGTTATAATCTGCTCAGGAGCTTGTACAGGAAAGAAAGAAGGATGCTGGTGCAATATTCATAATGCAACCGTCTGCTCACTGCAGATTTTCCATTCTGAGATAAAAAAACATATTAGAAACACTGGAAATTAAAATTATGTGAAGTTTTTTCTTCTTTTTGACAATAAAAATATCTGACAACAGACTGAGTTCTGATCGAGGCATGTGCCCTATACAAACTGTACGAGGAGCCCATCAGTTCCAAGAGCAGCATTTCACTGGGACTGCACCTTCACCCTGTTCGCCCTTCGAACCGCTGCAGCCAACTGTTCAAGGGGTGGAGCGGCCTCATCAGCAACTCAGCAATTCGGCCAGCAAGCGTTAAGTTACATGAAGGGACAGCCTAGAGAACAATCCTCCTGAAGGTGATGCCGTCTGGAAATCCGAATCAAGGAGCCAGGGGAGGTAAATGCATGGACTGAATGCTGGAAAGCACACATATTTCACTACCCAAACAAAAGGCAGGTGCTCACAAGCGTTATCAGAGCACTGAAGACCTTCTGTTTGGAGGTTTCTTTTTAGTCACCCAAGGCAGTTTTAAAAGTGCTTAAATAACCTCTGCCATCTCCTCCAATTACTGCGAGTCACACAGTCTGGGATGAAGCTCAGACTGGCATCCTCTTCCAAGCAAAACATGCTACACATCCAGAGGTAAGGTCTGAATTTGCTTGATGAGACATGTCCTAAGGGAAGAGCTGATGGAGTTTGAAATCCAGAGCCATCTTGGGAAAGAATTTGGGGTGAATTTTAAGGATAATTCAGTTCTTACAGACCATGACCTATCTAGACCTTTAAATCCCTAATGCCTTCTGCTGAAAGGACAAGCACCAGAAAGCACTTTTTCATAAAAAGATGGATAGTGGAAGCAGATAGTTGGGTGCATGGAGATGGCATGGGTAGAGCCGAGGGCCTAGAAGGGAAGCACTCATCTGCTGATGAACGCTCCTGCTTACAACAGGCACTGGAAGCTCCCCAAAAATTTTGATAAGGGTTACCAGTAACAGCTGTACTGACCTGAAAGGCATCCATAGCCTATGAAAAGATGACAGGTACTGGCAGAGCTATGCAATGAAACTGGAAATAAGCGTTGCCTTCCGCAGTCCTCAAAGCTGCCACTGAAACGGGAGAATTTGGCTTGGACAGAGGCTGCAGATTCATCACAGACAGCGTCTCAGGTTGAGCATGATCAGAAGGAGGAGAAGGTAGTTTGTAGGACTCAAAGGAAAACTGGAGCATTGCTATAAGTTCTGATTAATTCTTTAATTGAAACAAAAGCAGGTGGTTCCTTCGTGGGACTGAAAGTGACCTGCACGTAGGTGAGGTGGGGGGAAAACAGTTCGTACTTCTGGGATGAGTTTCAATTTCATCCACAGTAACTTCAGAGGCTTCTCCATTACACGTTTTATTGCAATGAGCAGCAGATTGTGGCCAATGTACCGCAGCCATCCGGAGGGTTTACGGGCTGTTTGAATACACAGATACTCTGTATTTGTGCGATAGTAACATGATCATCACAAAAAGGGACTAGAAGTCCTTCCCGGGGCCGAGACGCCACCAGTGTAGCGAACTGTTTTGACGCTGCTGATGAGCACGCTTCCACACCGGAATTTCACCCAGATTTCGCCCGTTTAACGCCAGCAGTTTGTACGCGGGGCCCTGCTTGCAATCGACTCTGGTGTTTTCAGCTGTTTTGGCCCCAAGCAGTAACCACAAGTAAGAGTTCAGAGAAGCTCCATATTTATTCTTTCCGGTGTATCATAGTGCCCCAATAAACAAGGACAAAAGACTTCCTTATGTAATAGGGATACTATTTGTTATTTTTAACCTTATGGCAGCCAGGATTCGTGCCAGGTGGCATTCTGCCTTAACCAGGCAGCTTCAGGAGGCTACATTCCCAACTGTCGTCCTTGCCCTCTGGCATGTTTGATGCCCATACATGGTTTCTTGGCTGTCTGTCATTGTGTCTATCTGCTAGCATATATTTGTGACAGCTCACGGAAATACCAGTCTTATTTAACAAGGTAAATCAGGGTGCTGGTCAGTCGTTTCCATGATCCTGCAAGAGCTTCTGCTTCTAATAAAGGGCACTATCTTTGTGAAATCCATAAAGTCTATTTACACATATCTGTGCTACCACAGAAACACTATGTCTGTAGCTTAAGCTTTCAACATGTCAAAATAGCTTTAGAACAGTTTGTTTAGTCAGATTAAGTCCACAGAAAGTAGACAAATAAAATGGTTGCGACTCTCAGCAGCCCAAGACTGAATACAGGCAGCAAGGCCAAGGAAGGCATTAAGCTGTGTGCCGAGCATCCCGAGCAGCTGAGACCCTGCAGCCTCATGTCTCAAAAGTGCTCCACGGGTGAACGCTGCTGCTCACTTGGCAAATTCCATAAGCAGCATCACTGTACCAGATTCGGGAAATTTCATGAGCTTAAGACAGCCTGGCTGATACAAAGGATGCTGCCAAAGCCTGTTGAACCTCTAGACCAGTCCAGGGAAACACAGTGTCTACATCCTTCTTTGGGTCCAAAGGAGCTCAACAGCAAATTACGGTTTTCACAGTGCCACAGCTAGGTCTAGCTACTTGTAAGCAAAAGAGAGTGACAGAACCTGTGTCCCAGGGCTTACAATTTTATAAAATACACATAGGACCATGAGGAGAATAGATTTAAGCTGTCACAGCAAAAGGTTATGTGATATCTCAGTTAGCAGCAAACCTTCTTCAAAAAAATCTGAATAACTAAAGCTAATAGGAAATATAATTCTACCTTCCTATGAATAGAAGGGTAACTGGCAATCTTTAACTATGGGCTCACATAATTTAGGGGTTTTTGCTTGTTGGCTTCTAACACAATCCCCCTTCATTCAGTCTCCAGGCTGGAGGCGCAGAGAGGTAGAATTTGAATTCTTCTGGCCATTAATATACACGTGGCATTTCTTGACCTTTACGTACTTGATTTTGAAACCTATTTAACTTCTTGGCGTAGGTGTTTTCGTGGGTTTTGTTGGGGAATGCCAAAAATTTTCTGCATGTTGGGGGGGAAGGGGGGGAATCAATAAGAGCAACTGTATGACTTGTTCTTCTGTTTTGAACTGAAGGGCTTTCCCTCTGTGTCTGTAACACCAGCCAAACTTTCTTAGTAGCACAAGCTTCTTATTCAGCTTTGTTTTGACAAAGAAAGATAAACCGCTGTTTTGCTTTGCCCTTCCCCCACCATTTACTCATTAGTTTTATTTAGTTTGGTATTCCCTGCTCCTTGAAGGAAAAAAACATATTTAAAAAAAAAACAACATTTGACCATATTAAGTTGTTGACTATGTATGTTCTTATGAAGAATTTAAAATAGAATATAATTATAAATCACTGCTAAAATGAGCTTGTCCTGCAAAGGCAAGGACATTTAGTTGTGTCCTTGTATGACTGGAATCGCTGTGAACAACTAATATTCCTTTTTGCAGGGACAGAAATAACCAGCTCATTCAGCTGTACAGAAAGGAAGACATAAAAGGAAACCAAAGACTAAACCAGAATAAGCCACTGGAAAGTTTTATGTCAACAAAACTGGATTTAAATTAAGTAACATCAATTCAGTATTTTGACTGTAAATGAATCAGAACATTAAAAAATGTTTTAAAGGAAACATTTGTGATGAAACATCTCTGACTAGTTCCTATACTAAATGAATAGGAAAGTTCCTACTTATTTCTTCTGTGCAGGATCAAATCCACACAGCAAAGTTATTTCTCTAGCTTTAGTACTACTTTGTAGATCCCAACTTTGAAAATGAGAATAGCAGCAGAAATGCAATGAAAACACTGACTAAATGACTTATCAGTTATACACAATGGAAAATATAGAACTGATGACATAGTTCGAGGTTGCATCATAGCACATATGCATGAAGGAGTAAAATTAAAATTACACAGACAATTTCCATTCTTATGTTTTCTAATTTCCTGAGTGCTTGACTTTGCAATTTAAATCTCTTTTATGATTGTTTTTTCTGACACTGACTTGCAGAAACGTGAGTAGATTTTAACGTTCGTTACTTTGCCTTACTCAGTGGCAAAAGTCTAAAGAAAAACAAAAAAAATCCAAACAAAAAACCCTGAAGCTCAAACCAAAGCAGTGCATTTTAAGGTATTTGAAACAACAGGAGATGAGTCAAGAGCCACCTTGCTTTAAAATCAACAGAAACACAGCTATTCTCCAGTGAGAGGAAATAAAGAAATAAACTACACATTCAACAACTACAATACACCCTTCCCAAATAAGAACACAGAATTCATTTACCCAGTAATTTTACAATGGTGATAACAAATTAAAATTGTGGGCAGACAGCAGAGAACCAAGAAGATATACAACCCACAGCAAGGATCATCCAAATTAAAGGGAACTTTTTGCATTGTCAAATTTTGAGTAATTAGTACTTCCATTAGAGGCACAGTTCCAGCTTTAAGCAATTCTAAGTAATTAATGTTCCTTTATTTTGCCTAGAAGTCCTGACTTCAGCATTCCCCTAGGATACAAATTCTTCTAGCCAGAGCTGCACAATACAGATTAACTCAACTAGAAGACAATTAGAGCAGGCAGATGAAGATGTAATTTGTCAGTCTGTACACACTGTTACTTCTAGCCTTGGATGCAATTTTTATTAACACAGCAGACTGATTTCAATGTAGGCAGAGGCAGGATTCTGTCCTATCTGTATCCATATGATTGCCTAAGCTACAAGTGATGCTGAGATTTGAAAATTCTACGTGACCAAATGACAAAACAAAGTGAACGAAGTGCTAGAGTGTATCTCCTGTACAGCTTTGACCAATTCACCAACTGCTTATATACTTAATAATTTAAAATACATCATTCAAAATACATGATGGAGGAAATCTTGCTATACTTATTCATCACACAATGTAGATCCCTAAATTAAAATGCCAAGCTGAGCAGGAAGCAGAAGCTGGCCTGGTGGCAAGCATATGGAAAAGACAGAATTTGATGGCCAGAGGTGTTACTGCATTTGCACGCTGTGTGGGGTAAGCTGTCTGTGTCCTCCCAATCTTGTCTTTAAAATGGGCCTAGCAACATATATCTCCCAAAAATGTGTTTTGTTTCACGGGTGTTTTGAAGATGACTTGTTTGCCAACCAGTTGAAGATTCTTTAAGAAAAGGGGCAAAGTAAAAAAATGAAATGCAATTACGTGTCCTTTCCTATTTGCACTACAACATCAGGTGTAAGACAACACTTAAAATATTTCATATTGAGCTTTGAAACCCAAGACATATACAGTAACAATACAAAGCAGAAGTTTTTCAAGCCTTTTACCCAATTTCCAGACACCACTGGCTGTTGAACAGTACCATACACCAAGAGACATGTGGCAGAAAACATCATTCTTCACTTGCTCTACAAACACAACCATAGCAACAATTACCTTAGTTTTTAGCTTCTGAATTTTCCATAGCTGCAAGAAGTGGAGGCCAAAGACCATGTCCTTCACTTAGTAACTGGTAGCACTAAAGGGAAAGTTGGAACTGCAGCTGAGGAAGAGGAGTGCAGAGCAGGACCTCACTCGCAGAGGACTATTACTGTACTGGTAAGAGGCTCTAGCTGTTCTTTTCCAAATGTTATCATTCATATGGAGTCCAGATTAGCAGGCCTTATGTGCTTTTAATATTAATTAACATAAAAAGAAAAATTAAATTCTTGGTCTACCAAGCCTCTCTTCTCACAGATTTGTCAACATTTGCATATGGCCAGAACCAAGGTCCAAGAAAGGCAAACGTTGCCAAATCTGTCGAAACCATCAAAGGTTCACATCTTTTTGCCCAGATCTTACCTTTACAATCCTTTTTACAAGTTTCTTCCAAACTATGGTTGCAATGTGTTTGTGCTTTTAAGCTACAAGGTATATTAAGTGCAAAGTGAGGACTTACATTTTTGTGTGATAGAGAAATCAAAAGTGGTGATTTTTACATATCTAAGGGAGAACACAAAGTCTTGTCTGACACCTAAAATGCAATCACCAAGTCACAAAAAGACACTGAAAACTTTGTCCCTGAGAAAAGTATTTTTCCTGATGGAAAGAAAAAAGTATCAGCTTCTGCTTGGACTGACAGTTTTTCTCAGCTGAATAGTCTCAGACATAAAATATAAGATCCAAAGAGCTTTCACTAGTTCACTTAATGCCAGTATCACTTCTTTTTATTGCAGACCCTTTTCACCAACTTTTGTACTGGAAGCTCAGTTTTATACAGCTTTGGGCCTCAGAAAGGCTTCGGCACTGCGTGCATCCTCTGCAGCCCCCATCCAACTGTTGCCCCATGGCACAGGACCAGCACCTGAGCTGCTACGAACCATTGGCAGCTCAACGGAGAGCCTGCCGCTGTAGTCTGCTCGCTGTTGTGTTAAACTCCATGAGCAGGGCATACTGGTCTCTAGCCTTTTTTGGCTGAAAACATCAACTTCAAGAAGTCAGAAAGCCCAAGTTATTTGTTACTAGTAATATATTTCATTCTTTTAAAGATTTATAGTAATCCATGACTGTGAAGGCTATCAAATCCTCAGATGCTTCTTACTGAAAAATTAGGCCTGCATATCCATAGATCCTCCCCTCCTTCACCCACCCAAATTAAAGCTGTAATTCCCAAAGACAGACACTTTTCTAAAACACTACATGGTTCGTACAGTTGTTATTAATAAAGTATGAACAATGTTTGCAGAAACATTAAAGAATCAGGTCAAGAACACAAGTGTTATAAAATAAACCAATGATCCAACTTTTGAGTAATTAATGTCCTTGGTTTTTACTTGAAAGCCTCATTTTCAGCATGTTCACAGGAGACAAATGTCCCACGTCTAAGCAAATTAACACAAATTAACTCTTTTGGACGCCAATTACAAGAGAAAGATGCAAATGCAATCTTGGCAGGCTAGATACAAAATATTGCAGCACAGCACTTCTCATTGTATGGTAAGTTTAGGTACAGTCAGGTGATTTCACTACATATGGTCAAAGGATTTCATCTGTTCCCATCTGTGTGTTATCTGAATAGGTAAACAATTGCCATAAAGCATTTGAAAACCTTAAAATGTAAAAGGAAAACTAACAAAGCTGATGGTATCTCCAGATTGCCATGTGAAGTACTAATAAGCAACTGTGTTATACAACCCATGTTCAACAGACTGAAAAGGGTCTTTCCCAAATCCAAATGACATACTTCTAAAGCTGAAAGTGATAGATTACAGCTGGCTGAGCAAGCACTGTACTGTATGCTCATTTTAAAAGCTGCCATTGTAAAAGACCCTCCAAGGCTTTTTGTTGGTTCTTTTGCTCTTATTAAGACCTGCAAAGCTCCTCTTATTTAACAGTAATTACATGGGGAGGTGGAGAAAAACTAACAAGAAAGAGAGTTTTATTTTTCTAATGGTAAGCAGTAAGATTACTTTTAATTGAAATAGCACATCTATGGAACAAATATCGTATTTTTATTTCATCACCTCAAAACATGATAAATATTTGCAATTGGAAACAATTATAAGTACAAAATCTGAAAATTTAGTATTAGGATTCTTATTAGAAAATATGTCTTTACAACTAATTTATAGTCTCTGTATAACCCATCCTATCCTTCTCTCCACCAGACAACCATTAAGACACAAAAATACCCTCAGGACCCTCAGGACAGCAGTTGCAGAACTTGTCGTATGCGCTCGCACTTCTCCAGCAGGTTTGGGTCTTCTGCATCAGAACCATCAAATTTCTTCATAAAAGCTTCAGCTTTCTGCACAGTTATGTCTCGCGCACCACCTTGAAGCCCTTGTAGATAATCCAGTAGAATGGTGAAATACTTGTCTGGAACCTTTAAAGAAAAAAACAAGGAAGAAAAAAAACCACCCTGCTTTATTTTCCTCTCTCCTAATACTCATTCACAATCATGTCAAACCATCACCTGAAAGATAATTAGGAGAACTGCATGGGCTTTTGTGTTTGCCAATGCCCACCTCTGAGTGGAAGTGTTTCTTGCCAAGGTTCAAGTTGCCTGGAGGGATGGACCGTGGTGAGAGGACTGTCATGTGTTCAGATGGGCAAAGCATCTGAGAGGAAATTCTAAGCAGATGTGGAAATACTGATCAGCAAATGCAAACACTCCCTGACAGTGAGCTCAAGGCTGTGAGGGTTGTTGGAAGAGAAAAAAAAAAAAAAAAAAACACTAGCCAAATCCTACTTTGGAAACATGTACGCAAACCTTTCTAAATTTGAGCGAGAATTGCATGCACATGTCTGAGGAAAGAATTTTACTGGAATTACCCTCACCCGTACCCAAAATTATTTGTTTGCTAAGATGAGATACCACCCACCATCAAGCACTTTGACAGAATGCTTATACAAAGGAGTAGAACTTAGTTTGAAAAACAAATTGAGTTCAGACATATGGAAATAATTTTTAAATCATGCTGACTAAAACTGATAGGCTCTACTAACATCTCTAACATTAAAAGCAGTTCAGTCATCTACAGTTGCATTATCCCCATTTCGCTCCCTTTCTAATTAACTAGTCATAGGTTAAACTTTAGCTTATCTGGTACAACATACGATTTAGATGATCACTATGTTAAACAATCTTTGCCATAGCCTAGCAAAGACTTTTGAACGATTTATTCAGTATTTCAAAACAACGTATTTTCAGAAGTATTACGTGAACAGATCTACGTTGAAGCCTATCTTAACTTTATGTTGTGTATCTGCAGAACAGGCTTCAGCCAATAAGAGACCATTTTTGCTGTGAATCAGGAGATGTTTAAAATTACCTAATCCTGCAAGTATTTTCCTCCATGTTTGACTTTACACATATAACTTTAAAAGGCATATTCAACACGAGTCAAGTTAAACACATACGTAAGTATTTAAAGGACTGGAGACTAATTATTCAAGGGCTGTTTCAATTCTGCAGAGTATCAACATTTCAGAGAAGACAGAGTTTCAACAGATACTTAATTTACAACTTATTTCTCCATCGACATTTGGCAGCATAACTTTGATCACTAAAACTTCTATCACTCCAAAAGAAAAGGAAGAAAGAATATTCCAATGCTGCCTTAATCAATCAGGGATATTACAATAAATCAAAACTAAAGTTTGCCTTCAGCCTCATAACTTATATGCTGTGGAAAACCTTCTAATTCTTCACACACGCATTCTTGTGTTAAAGAAACAATACAGATACAAAAAAATATTAATTTTACAGTGACTAACTGAAATGGATAAGATATGAAGTGTTGCTATAATATACAAATCAAACACATTTAAACATAATAATAAATGTCTGTATTTTTGAAACCTTTTTACTCACAGTAAACTGGTATGAATGACAGACGAAAACATTCAGACACAAACAATTTCAGCATGATCGTGCTCCTTTTAATGCAGATACTCAGTACCAGGTATTTAAAGCTCAGCAACATTTCTGTGATTCAAACCTTAGCCAAATTATCTACGTAATTTACACCTCTTGTTCTCAGATCTTGTGGTATAGTCATACCTCACTCTGTGGAATTACAGTTATTATTACATCATTTAAGCAAAGTGCTTGAAGGGGCAATTAAAAGCCTACACTAAACTTAGAAATACTAAGTGTGCAGACAGACATGTGTCTGAAGCCCAGAAAACATTTAACATTTGGTCCTAAGGATAAGCACTCGAATATGCAAAAAGTCTGATTTTTAGTTTAACACAGCTATTAGGTTTATTTCAGCAAGAGCTTACAATATAGAACCATGCAGGCAAGATAATATTACATGTTTTCCTCCTAACTTACACATACAATAGAGCCATAGCAATGACTGGACAACAGGACGTGAAAAGTGCCAGCAAAATCTTAATGAATCCAAATTTTAATTCTCAAAATACAGTAGTACAAGAGCTGAAATTTCAGAGACTCTTGGTCAGGTTTTACAAGAAGAAACAGGATCTTTCCCTAAGATCAGCTTTCAGCTTTTGGTCAGGCTTGAAATTGGATATCAAGATCTCCCACCATGGCTCTGGCAAGTGGAAGTGATGCTTATGGGACATTGTTATTATTATTTCTTTAAACTGTTTTGACCTTTTTCTTGTTTCTTTTTCTCTCTCACACACCAACTTTGCCTCTCTTCTAACTAGCTAATATGCACTGGAACTGACTAATACAGAAATATCCCAAAGTGAAATAATTACCATCATTGGGAAAATGGGGGAAACACTACAAAATAGTAGCAGGGAAAGAACAGTTATCACTTTTAAATTACACTGTGTAACTCAAGAGTTTCCAGCCTTTTTAGACTTGCAGATGCCCACTTACAGAGTAAATACAGACATCTGCAAAGTGAACTTCAGCTTGCTGCCACCAAGCTTGCTTTTCTTAGTTACCTTCTGAGGAAGCTTCAGAAACCCGTCCAGGGCCTTGCAGCCCAGAAGCTGAAGACAGCTGATACAGTTACTTTCTAAAAATGCGGTGCCAGATGACAAAGATCAGCAAATGATCCAGTGTTTATTCTATACAGGATCATGAAGAAGTATATACACCGTATATATGTAGGTATACAGGCTCGGGTTGGAAGCTGTCAGCCAGCCACCAGACAGATTTTAGAGGGACTTAAAAAAAAAACCCTCATGTTGGAAAAGACTTTAAAACCTCGGCTTATTTCTTACAGAAAGAGGCCTATCAGTACAGAAAACTCAATTCACGCCCTTGCATGGCTTTTCAGTAGGCATCCAAGTGACACCATGAGATCGAAGATGTGGCTTAGGAAGGAAAGAAACTCATGTCTCCTTTTGTATTTTAGTCATGCCTGGATAGCCAACATATTTTATTCTGTAATGTACAGGAAGTTGAATTTGGGTATAAAAAACATATTCAGAAGAAGCTGGTCTGCCCTCCCTACAGGCCTGACGAAGAAAGAGGCATCATCATATGCTTAATTATAAGCACTTGAGCAGTTCTACTAAGTTTACCGAATCCGGATGCATATGTTAATCATTATCTAAAGCTCAAATTCAATGCATCTCTGATTATTAAGCTACAAAATACGTGAATTTAAATAAATCATAGCACTTTCTTCAGATTTAAAAAAATGGAAAGGAAGATTAATTTCAGTGTTGAGAAATAAGGAGTTAAGCTATGTTTTGATACATAAAACAAATGCTACTTACAGTTAATTATTTCCCAGTATATTTCAACACAAACCCCAAAGTAAACAAGTAAAAAAGTAAAAACATCATTCTGCCTGCAAAACAATTTCTAGGTAGCTTTAAAGAGCACACATTGATTTTGAAAGGTTGATAAAGACTTCTAAAGGAGAAACTTCAAAATAGAAGACAGTGCAAACAACCTAGATACATACCATAAAATTTGTATTCTGCAACTAATCTTTTTAAAGTATTACACTGTGTGAACGTTTTCGCCTTCATGAAACTCTGCCTTTAATTATCTGGTTCTCTAAAAGTATTTTTAATCATAAAGGTAGCACCCTATGTCAGGTGATTGGCTTAAGAGCTGCTGAGTAATTTGGGTCAGGAAGCCTGGTATGCTTAAATGTTTAAGTGCACACAAAAATCAGCAAATCTTTCTGAATGTCAACTAAATGAACTAATAATTAAGCAAATGGCTAGATGTTTGTTCTACTACACAACAAAATGAATGACTTGAAACCCCCATTCAATACACGATGGTCAGATGCTTATTGGAAATTCAATCTATGTTGGTTTTTAAGTTATGAAATGAATGGATTTCAGTAATGATGCAAGCCTAGCTTCTGGTTATACTTTATGCTTTTTACAATCAACATCAGGTTTCACTTATATTTTAATGAGAAAGCTATTTTAACATCTTGGCAATATGGCTGTATATATTATATGGAGCCAGAGATATCTGAAGTAATATGAGAATCCACATTCAGAAATTTAAATTAAGGATATGACTCAAATTCTCAGTGAGCTCCAGATTTATATAAAACATGAATCTGCTCTATTTATGCCTGACATATATGAAGTATAAAAATCTAGCACACACAGGAGAATGATCACCAACTAAATAAAAAGATTAATTACAAGCAAATAAAATGATTCAGCATTTTGGTTAAAAACTAAGTAACTGATTTACAAATTATTAAAAAACTATGAGAAAAGTGCATCACAAGTACTAGCAACTTTTCCTTAATAAAGAACAGTTAAAACTAATGTACAAAACTGTGTATCGTATTTGTTCTGAGAAAAAGCAGAGTTAATACAAACCTTCTCTTTATCGTACATGTGCAAGAGAAGCCAGGTTTGTCTGGTCTTCTGAAACTTCCATTCTCCTGGGTTTTCAGACCAGCTGTGGTAAATTTGAAAAAAAAAAAAAAAAAGGAAAAAGCTTAAATATTGTGTGATCAAAACATGCATTATTCATAAAATATTTCCTACAACAACTCCAAGTGACTTTATACGCACAACATGGAGTTTCATGACATTACATTTTGTACGAGTGGCAAAAAAGAACTCAAGAGACAGCTACCTGGCTTCTGTGCAAAAAGTGAAAAGATTATAGGAAGACATCATAGCCAAGAATGTTATGACTTCATCAGAAAGCACTGATTCCTTGAAGTTAAAAATCAAGTCCCACTCTTCCACTTTGACCAGTCCTCTATGAGAGGTCATTGCCCTCATTTGACCCACGACAACTGAGCATCCCAAATCCTCACCCCAGCTGCTGGGCTACCCGAGT
>VZTL01049645.1:43552-82186 GCA_013400535.1 Scopus umbretta | reverse complement strand
AAAAAAAAACAACAAGAAAAGCAGAGCAGATGACTTCCAAGTCCCAACCATTTCCCTTCCACCAAGCCCAGAGGTATGTCCTCACTAGCTCTACCCCTGGCTTGCGCGACAGTAAAGAGCTCTCCCCAAAGACACATTGTCAAAGAACCACGTAACTCCGTGCTATGAAAACAGGTAATGCACACTGAAAGCACCCAGTGACTCAGGCAGAGAGTGCATCTAACGAAGTTACTCTGTGTGAGGACAGTCAGTGCTGGATGTCGGAACCCACCCTTTAGCACCCTAACAACCTCCTCCACCCCAGAAACTGCTGTATTAGGTAAGTGTTGACTTCAACTTCACCACATAGCTGAGACAAGCACCAGTTATCCCTCCTTCATCCTTAATCCCACAGTTCTATCCTAAACCCAAGACCTCATTGCTGTGTTTTCTCCTCTTTCGTAAAATGGAGAAGAAACCCTTGCTGCGGCTATCACTAAATATATTTCCTCTTACGCTAAGAACCACTACCACCGCTCCACAGTTTCTCTGGCAGAAATGCTTGCAGAGCTAAAGGCAACAGGACTGGAATCTCCCAGTCTTAAGTGAGAGAATGGTTTTAAACCTGGAAGCCAGCAATTGGCAGGTAATGCCTCTACAAAAAGCAGCAGAAAACCATATTCACAGAATTAAAAAAAATTGGCTTACTTTTAAACAATAGCAGCCCCCTCCTCCCAAATTCCAGTTAATCCCTGTCAAAGTTGTTCACCATTGCCTTTAAAAGAAGTCTCTCTGCTCACCCTCAAAGGCACAGTCATCAGCTCTACATACTAATAGCTTTCCACCTTCACACAGCCACCGCACGGAGTTCCCTCCTGAGAGTCATCTTCTGGCTCTTTGCCACACCGTCATCATCAGGAGATCCCAGCAGAGCAATGCTGCTCAAGAGCTCTGAGCTTTGCATGTATTTCAGTCACTGAAGCTTTCCAGGCAATGGCAGGGTAGGGAAGCATTTATTTTTTTAAGAACAAGGCCACATTTGTAGTTGCTGGTTTCTTCAGTCACGTAAGCATTGAAAATCCCACAGACTGTCTCAGCCAGCAGCAGCAGACCCACTTGGCCATAAGAGGTCATCCTGGCCGGGGCAGGCTGAGCGCATGCTGAGGTGAAAGGCAACCATCACAATACACTTCAGCAGCCTCAGGCCCGTTCCTGTAGTCCTTTTCTGTGTGCCTATGGCTAAAACAGCTTCTCCCTTCGGGCTGATTTGATGCTCAGCTTTTGCCTGCGCATACTTCTTTCTCTCAAGGGATTTCAGGTCAAGCGTTCCATCGGCACTCGCGCGGGATTGCCGCAATGCTTGTACCACGTCCCCGGTCACACGGTGACACCACCACTGCCTGCTGCGTGGCGAAGGAGGCAGCACGGGGACTTTGCTGCCTAATCCCACCTGCCGTATCAGAAGAGATACGGCAGGACAGAAGGAACTACAAGGAGGACTCAAGCTTTAGTCCCACTTAAGCGTGTAGATATAGAGACTGATCAGACTCGATTCCTTAACCATGCTCATCATGATCGTTTGCTGTCATCCTGGAAAGCTTCCCTTCTTTTTCCTCCTAACTGTCCCCAGAGTAAAGCACTTTATCCAGAAGCACAAACACTTGCTCATCAAGCTGGATTTTTCTCTAACGCCAGAATTAGTACAAAATAAAATACATTGACTTAAAGAAAATGGTGAATTTGAGCTCTACACAATGATGGTGACAAGACAACGGCCTTAACCAGAAGGCTTCAAAGTCTCCCAAAAATACCACTTTAGGATCCTGAGTACTTACTAAATATCCGATAGCAGTGCCCAAGCCCAGTATGAGCTGTCTGGGGACAACAGCTTGTTGTGAGTGCTCTGCTAGACCTAAAAATGACACTCCAGCAACCAAACAGCTAGGTGTTGATCAAGTTGGGCAGATCAACATATCAACCATTGAAAGTCAGAAGATGCTTCTTACATACATGGACATATTTCTGCATCCAGCGTTGCAGCTTCTTCTGCCCTCACATCCCTCACCCGCCCCCAGCGCTGCAGAAAACAGAATTTGCACTGGTGGTATGCTCAACCCCTTCGTCTAGGTAGGAAAAGCAGGGGAATGGGCAGAGCCTTAGATATTCCAGCTGTGAAGCTGTAGGGAGGACAGGCCATGCCGAACCACTGGAGACTACTGCCTCTGCTCTCTCTGCTGAGGCTGCTGGTTCAAGGAGCCAGGCCTGACCAACCACAGGTCAGCCAGGGCCCCTGTTTTGTCAGGGCTAAATCTGAAATTAGGCTCAAGATAGAGTTTCTTCTGGAAATCATGTTTATTCCAAATAGCACTTTGAGTATATGCATGGGGAGGGAATTTTATTCAAAATGAAATGCAAATGTATTATGTTTTTAAACCTCCAAGGCTCCATTTTGGTATTTAAAAGTGTATTTGCTGGAAAAAAGTGTTTTCCGAATGATTTTCTGCTGCTAAGGATGCTTTGGAAATCTGACTGCTGCCACTTAAGACCCTTTACAATTTTCTCCCCAATTATGGCTGCTGAATACTGAAGAAAAAAAAAAAAAGTCTTCTGAAATTTTTAAAAAATGTGCTCTTAATTATATAAGTCTTTAAATTGCTCTGCTCTGTTATAAAATTAACAGCTCATCTTGAAAAAGAGAAAAAAAATTAATGGTATTCATCTTTATTTAGATGCTGACGCAAATGAGAGGCAAACTGCTAAGCACATTCAGGCTGGGCCTTGGTGAGCAAGCACCAGACCACAAACCCATCGATTATGCAGCCATGAGGGACCAACAGGCTCAGCTGGCACAGGCCACAGTGCTTCAAGAGTTGATTCCTGGGAAAGATCTCTCTCAGAAAAACCTGACACCTCCTTTTGAACATTTTTCATGATAAAGAACATGTCGCCTTTCCCTCTCAGCCCTTGGGAAGTTCACGATCTTCATCCTACTACGCTTTCAGTCTGAACTGATCTAGCTCCACCAAACATCGGTTGGGCATGGGGGGACAGACTGGGGACAAAACTGCCCTGCAGTAGGGCTGGAGGACAGGCTGGGAAGTCTCTTGAAACCCCTTCTGGGAACCGCACTGGGATCTGGCAGATTTAACACGATCCCTGTGCTTCCCACGCATATTTTCCCAGAAGGCGGTTGTCTCCCATAACCTTCAAGCTAACCAGACTGGGTTTCCTAAGCTTGTTCCAATCCTTTAGTTATTCTTGTGGGTTCTCTGCTGCTCACTCCTCTATGCTCTTGAAGCCCATCCACCAGAACTGTTGAAATCCTGACAGTTGCTCCTCCCAAGTCAAAGAGCTTTGACATTTATTTGCTTACTCAGGCGCCATTTCCATCAGCCTTTATGACTTTTGGACCTTTACACACCAAAACCTCCCCACTTAGCACACAAGTAGATCCATTCAGCAATCAGCATAGGAAGAGATCTACAAGGCTGATAACCTTACGTACAAGTATCAACCTCAACCATGGAGATATTTTTACTCAGGACTATGTTTCTCAGTAAAGTCTCCGCAGTGACGCTGCACAGCACTACTTGTTACAGGGATGGGAAGTGGCCATGCTCCAGCAAGCCACAGACTGAAAAGCAGGAGGCAGCTGATGCTGCAGGATCGACACCATAAGCAACCTCGGAGGTCCTATAACACTGCAGGCAACCACCTCAAAATCTCAACCTCTCACTTAAAATCAATTTAGCTCTCTATTTTTTCTTTTTTTTAAAAAAAATTCCCATTATTCCTGCAGAAAGGCTGCTCCAGCCTCACCCCTCAGATGGTTAGGCACCTCTTTCTCATCTCCAGCCTAAATGTATTCATGGCCAACGTATGGCCATTTGTTCTCATTTATAGCCATTTGTCCCTGTTCCAATGCAGTGTTACAAGGGTAGCATTTGCCTGCTACAAAGGATGTCCAGGACATTGGGATTCTCGCCATTGACTCCCAAGGCTCTGGAATACGTCACTGCAGTAGGGGTGAGGGGGAAAGGAGGGATAATCTTCATCTAGAATACAGAAATATAAGAATAATCATATTCAAGAAACTACTTTAGTCTGACTTGTTTACACATTACCCGAGCATTTTATTTTATTATGCATTTTAATAATGCAAGGGCTTAAAAGCTGGAAATGAGCATATTCCATGAGCTCAATATATTTCAGTTTGTACATCATCAATTGTTTTTCCTTGCGATTATGCAGTTTTACTTTATCATCCCTTTGATAACAATTTCTGCATAAAATCTGACTTTATATTTCATTTTTCCCGTCTGTTATCTTAGCAAAATACATCCAAAACACCCTTTGTACTGCTGTACTAATATAACAGATCAGGAGAAGCTGTGGCATAAGAAATCAAAACCATAATAATGTCTTTGGGTTTTGCATTTTAAATACTGCATTCATTGTTGCACTGAGGTTTGAGATCCCTTTTCAGACATTACTGAGATTACCTTTGGTAATGCCTATTTCATTGTACTTTGATATAAAATAATGTATGTCATAAATCATCTAAGTGACTGTCATTAGAGTGAAAAGCACCTACTTATGATATGTAACAATTTGCTTTTCTAATTTGAAGAGGATTGAGGTATTTTAATTATATAAGGTCTAAAGCCCTTGTGGATGAAATTACAATTCAATGTAAAACCACTTTCTGCACAGAGCTGTAAGTTAGGAAACGATAACAGCTATACTCATCAATTTGTATTTTTTGACTGGACTAAATACAGGAACAAATGGAAACATTTTTAATGGGCAAAGATCCCCAATTTCAGTAACCAAAAACCTGAGAAAACTCTCATTGTTTTTAACTTAAAAAAATCTTCTAATGTAGACAAAAATCACCTTTACGGATTATAAGCAGAAATTCCTTCAATGTAAAGAAACGCTGAAATTTTCAGTTGTAGGAACTTCATGGAAGTACAGGCAGGGTTGGACAGAGAGTGCTATTTAAAATTATTGGTGTGCTTCACATTTTCAAGATTGCTTCCATTTGGAAGTGAAATGGGGGTTCGGAGCCTTTTCTGTGCAGAACAATTTAAAATTATTGGAGCACTTCACTTTGAAGGTGATCAGGGCTCTGAACGTGTACATTGTAGAGAGATTTAAAATTATGAGAGCTCTTCAAATTGTTTAAAACATTGATTTTTTTATAAAATTGATTTTTCAACGTTTTATTTCTTCGGTGGCTGGGTAATTACAGTAGACCAGAAGCTGAGGTGCTTCTGTCTGAAACCAGGACTCGCTTTCGGCCTCCCTTCCCTCTCATTCTCTCTCCTCTCTCCCCCTCCCTTCTCTCTCAATAAGTTTTCTGGTTTTCCTCGCTGCCGGGACAGACACATCACGCTTTGTTCTTGCTCATAAATCTCTCTCTGACCAAGGAACCAGGAAGTTATTAGGGGTGAGTAGAAGGTCAGGTTGAAAATTCAGTTTGATCAGACCTGTTCTGGCAAAACAGCACTATACCCACCTCGGAAAGTAACGCCAAACACAACGGGGATCGGACTTTTAATCAGCGTTTCATCCGGAAGCGCCCTCCGATACATCTCACAATAGAGGTTACAGGGACTCCGAGGGATTAGGGAGTAACCATTAGTTAGGATTTAGTTACATGCACTTACAGACGCACATGCACAGCTTTCCCCCAGATCCTTTTTTCTCTTGCTGAGCGTGAACAACAATACAGAAAACCCCACCAATTCATTAAGCAGATTTAGGTGTGCAGTGTTTAAGAGGCAAACATCATTTTCCCCCAAAGATTTGGGCTCAGTCAGACACGGGAAGGACGAATACAACATTTGCATTCTTTCTCATATTTATGGATTGAGATTTTTTTTTTTCTTTCAATAGAAATACAAGTACTAAGCCTCCAGACTAAAGAGGGCTTGTAATACAGACTACATGCAGGATGCCATGGATGTGCTGGGGCAGAACGGGCTTATATCAACTGTATCTTAGCGTGTGTAAAGCAGCAAAGCTCAGTAGGGACCAGTGGAACTAGGAGGTTTCACTCTGCTAAAGATTCCTCTATACAGATCAGATTAAGTCAAAGTATGACTGTTTGACTGGCAATAATGAGTAATTACTCACACAAGTAATCCTAAGGAATCTATATAACTTAAAAGCCTGCAATTTGCCTTAGTGCTGTCATTCTCAGGAAAAAAAAACTCACTTCACTGATCCTCCAGAAAGTACATCAGTGCATCTCAACAGAGAAGGGAGGAAGCATTAATTTAAAGGAATAATAACTAACTTTTTTAGAGAACAATTTCATGGATATATTTTTACATAAATACACACACACACACAGAAGTTGATTGGTAATTCCTCCTACTCCAGAAGATCCTCCATTTGCCTGTTTTTAAAGTAAAACTATTTTGCCAAGGTTTGAAGTAGGGCTTTATGTATTTTGTAAAAGGCTGTATCAAAGTAAAATGAACATATTACTGAATTTTTGTCAGCTTGAAATAACACCTGCCACACACAAGGTCTTTAGCCTTTCATGCACATCATAACTTCAGTCTAAATTTAAAGGAACAGGGAAAGCAATAGAGCAAAGCTACCCAGATGTTGTACGGTCTGTGCAATTGTAAATTTAAAAGTACCAGCTTTCCATCCAGATTTTAATGCACCAGAAACAATATGAAAATTCCAAGCCACAGTGGATTATTGAAATGTCTGGCCATTTTGAAATGAATTTTGGAACAGATGTACAGAGGTAGGCAATAAAGCTGTGATAATAAGGAACATTTCTACATCATCTCACAAAACTACTAATCTATAATGAGGACCAAAACTATTCATGAGAGAGGGTGGTTTTCATTATTTTTTTTTTTTTTTTCAGCTCCAGTTTGAGTATTCCGGTTCCTTTACTCAGTTGTTAGATTTTGTTATTGTTGTAAAGCATTTGGTAGCTATCTGATTTTATCACTTCTAACCCACAACACAGGCAAGTGACTAAGTAACTTCATTTCTTCTTCTTTATTGAAGGCAAACAGCACAGGGAGGACCTTACCTAATTTACTGTGCTTTATTTTATTACAATTAACTTCAAAATCTGTGCTTTTTGACAGTGGCTACTGACTTTAGACAACTCCTTTGGGGTACTTTAATTCAGACAACATGAGAGGCTCTGATTTTAAGACAGGGTAGAACATCTGTACCACAGAACAAATGACCAGCAAAGCAAAGCTGGGTACCCCGAAACCTAAAAACCCCAAAGCCCAGCTGTTCTGAAATTTTTGCTGTTAACACAGAATGACATCCCAAAAGAAAGAAGTTATACTCTTGAGCGGATGGCTCTAGAGATGACCTCTAGACATCAGGTAGACAAGGCAGAGTAAATCCTTCATTACACCAAGCGGAAAAGATGGAGAGAGCAGGCAAGCTTTAAGCTCCCAACTGTTTCCACAGGACAGCTGAAAGCAAAGGTGATGCCTTCTTTTAAGCTTTCAGGTGGCCTGCAGAAGGGTTTATGTGCCTGAAAGCTTGTCTGATGTTACTAATAGGTAGCCAACTAAATTACTTTGTCTACTAAAAGATATCATCACTTCCAACAAACCTCGTCATGCTGACATAAAGCAGATTAGTCAGGCAAGTTGGGTGCTGTGCCAGATTAGGCTGCATACCAAATGCTTGAGTTTATACATATTACTCACTACATTTTTCAGCCTATCTGTTCAGTTCATCCTGTTCTGAAAAAAAGCACAGACACACATTAATCTGGCTCACTCTTAATTTCAAGGTTGCTAGATTTAAGCCCTTTTTTTTTTTCTTTTTTTTTTTCTTTTCCTTCCATCAGGGCCATGAAATTTTGGTCTGGATCTGAATGTCCTCAAACTGTGCAGAGCCATCTCATTTTTCCACAGCACAAAGAAGGAGCAAGAGACTGAGGGAGGAGGGAAGAACATCTAGTTCTAATGAAAGAGCAATGATATCTTTATTTAGGCGAGTTATCCCTTGGAGTTCTGCCAGCTCCCTGAAGCATTAACCTGAACACAGGTGACTGACAGCGCTGGCCTGACAGTCAACAGATACTCAGCTTTTAAATCTCTGCCAAAAATTGGCAAACAGGCTGCTAGAGAGCAACTACTTGGCGGCTTTGGGGAAAGCCACCGAATTCTGAATCATCATTTCCCACATTTTTTCCCTTTTCCTTGGAAGTCTCCTACCCAAAAACCTGCTTAATGCTTATGAAACAGGACAGGAACACAACCCATGACAATTTTGCTTTGGTATGCACCTGCTCATCCACTCTGACCCCACCCAACAACTGCAGAGTTTTAGATGTTTTTTGGCTTTGTTTTTGCTTCAGGTGTATAGGTATAACACTCCCTGTGCCTTGCACAGGTCACCAGAGGATGAGGGAATGTCACAGAACGAGTTTGCTGTTTTCTTAACCTGAAGAAAGGCCTTACTTAGTGCACTCTTTCACACCCATTTATGTCTCCGAGATAGCACGTATTTCTCCAAGAACAAGTTCGCATGATTGAAAATATGGAGGGAGAGGGAGCAGAAATTGCTGAGTAGAAACTTGCATCTGACCTGTGCAGTTTAATGGGCTGGGGGAAGCAAGAGTGGGGAAAGAGGAGAGCGGCAAAGAGGAGGTGTCCAAGAATGTCAGAAGTGGTGCCGATATCACAGCCACGTTGGCTGCAGCTCCAGCTTCCCACGATGGCACTTCTCTAATAGCACAGCTGGCCTCCGCGCCTCAAGCCAAGGATCCCGAGCGATAACCGCGGCAGTAGTCACACCAAGCACTGCGGTGGCAAGTGTGAGATATATCACCACGGTGCAGGAAGGCAGCTATGTGGCACTTCTTGACGCGACACCTAATGGGTCAGCCTGATGCAAAACTGCGGCTCCGTATCCATTTGGCCACATCTCCCTACCTTTGGTGTGAAATCATCATTTTCTAGTTAGTCACACTAGTGTTCCAGCAGAGTGAAGAAAGGTTTAATTTAATAGCAAAATAGTCAAAGGTCTAAGTGCTATGATTACGTATAAGAACAACAACTTGGAAAGTTAACAACAGCCTTGTAATTAGGGATCTGAGTGACACATCAAAGTTCAGGCTTGAATCCATGTTCTGCCACAGTTTCTCTGTATTATTTTTGGACAGTCTCTCAGTTCTGTAAGATTTAGTTCCCCATCTGTAAAATAAATGCTTCTTTCCTTTCTTCGCATCTTGAATTACATGCATTTACTGTACTGAAATCCATGGAGCCCAGATCTTATCCGGGACTTTGAAGAATTGTATAAAAGAAATCACTATGAATACTTAGAAACACAGAGACGCGTGCATGCACAACGAACCATTCAAATGACTGCTCCAAACTCACTCTCTACTTCCAGAGAGCAGAGGAAATGGTCTCCTCTTCTTAAAGGCTGTTCCAAGCAGTAGACTGCTTGCCCACACTTTAAACGTCTAAGCCAAGAAGAAAAGAAAACAGAGTAATTCAAAGGACTGTGAAAGTTTGGGTGATTTATATATTTTTAGATGTTTTAATGTGTTAAACTAAGGAATATAAATTAGTATTTACCTTACAACAACTGTGAACTGTCCCACAGCTTTCTCTTTCAAAACACTGTGTTATATTTCCAGAGTGTGCGCTGATGGAGCGGATTCTAACTTTAGCAGTGCCTCACGTCAGAGGGGAAAACAATCTCATTGTGGGGTCCCCCATCCCACCTGCCTATCCTACACAGCCTTATAGTTTTATGTAGAGGTAACAGCTGCAGAAGGGAAGCGATAAGAGAACAAGAGGGTCTGATATAGTACTGTAGATGTGTTTAATACGGCAAAAATACATGTTCTTAAACTGTCATATATTTTTATTTCATAAATCAGAAAAATGAAAAGATTACTGCAGACACCACACAAACACTGATCCCTCAAACTCATGGAGCACTGGCCAGAATACATAGCCCATAAATTCATATCTCCAACTTTTTGACTCAAAGAACAATTTTATCTAAGGCTGGGAGAATGCCTAAACCAGGCAGCACAAGGAACACTCATTTGCAAATAGGGACGGAACAGGAATTTGTCAACCCATCACAGAGATTCAGAATACTTTGCTCAATTACTATCAAAACAAAGCCTTTTGACTGAAACAGTTTACCAAATACAACACGTATTTGACAGGAGAAAATATTGCCAAATTCTAGTCCAAGATCCTCTTTGGAATTTAATAATATGATTGGGAACAAAGCTTCATAGAAAACAGTGCTACATTTGGAAAGCTGGTATCCGTGTGTAACGCATCTGAGCTGCTCTCCGAGTGTCCTCAGTATCCTGACCTATCTACTCTCGGAGAGTCTAGAAATAATAAAATTGAAGTAATTAACTGCAAAAATTAAATCAGTAGCATAAATGTCTACTTGGGCAACTGCTGCCTCCAGATATTATTTTGAGCACTGTACTGACTGCTTTCAAATCACAAGACCGAAAAAGTCCTCAAGAGGTCCTCTAATGCATCCTTCCCCAGCCACCCTGCAAGACAGGAGTGACTATATTCATTTCACTGCTGATAAATGTTTTTCTAACCTGCTCCTAGAGACCACCAGTAACAGAAATTTCATGGCTTCACCAGGCAATCTACTCTAGTTCATTTCTACCATTATTTCTGGAGATGTTTTCCTAGCATCTAAATCTGGAACTTTCCTGCTGCGATTTTGGCCCCAACACAAACTTGTAAAACAGGTAATTTAATATTTTCAAAAGCCTTTAATGTACTGGAAAATATCTTTGTCTAACTGCAGATAGCGTCTCTTAGCAGACGCGAGAACTTTAGTTTTTCCAATTCCTCCTCATATGCCATCTTTCCCAGACGTTTGATTATTTGCAGTGTTATCCTCTGAACTCTTTCCAACTGACCCACATTCTTTGAAGAATAGTAGCAAACCTAGTTGAGACCTTATCAGTGCCGTGTAGTACATATGGTGTCTTGAGAGGTAGATGCTTAATAAGTTCCTAGTACAAGGACTGCCTTTCTTTGCAATACCATCTGGTTCGGGTTTTTGGGTTGGTGGTTTTTTTTTGGTTGTTGTTTGTTTTTTGTTTTGTTAAGTTTGCATTCAGCTTGTGAACTGGTTGTAATTCACCGACACTTTTCTAAAGCATTGTCACCTGCCCAGTAGTTACGCATCCCACGCTCATGCAGCTGATTAGAACTAACCAGTTCCAAGGTTAGTCCCCAGTTGAATTTTATTCTTTTTTTTTTTTTTTGACCAGTTTCTCAATTCGTATATACCTTTCTAAATTCCTAATCCTGTCTTCCAGTATATTTGCAGGCCCTTACAGCTTCATGTTGTCTGCAAATTTAATAAGCATACCCTCTACTGCACTGTGCAAGTCATTAATGAGAACATTGAACAGAGCTGGAAACAGGACAGATAGCTGTGGAATATTACACATCACATTCTTCCAATTGGATAGGGGAATGCCGATAACGATACTCTGGATACAATTAACCAACTAGTTTTGCACTCAGAGGAGTCTCATCTGGTTTAATCTCTTTTCCTTTCTCCATTAAAGTACATGCATTCCATCTACCCTTTTCCAGTCCATTCTCAGTTGATTCTCAAAAAAAAAAAAAAAAAAACCCAACCAAAAAACCCACCCCCAAAAAAAACAAAAAAGCAAAAACCCCAAACCCCTAATGGTTCAGGAATGGCTTCAAAAGCTACAATTCATCCCTACACAAGCAGGGAACATCCATTCTGTCCATGTACTTCTTCCTCCCCTGCTCTAGGCTGAGATCTAACATCTTCACTGATGCTATATCCAATTTATTTATTCATTAACATCTTTTTACTGTGACTGCATGTGAATTTTCAAAGATGTTCAGAGAATTTAGCTGTGCATCCAGCACTTCAGCCTTGCAGTTTAAAAAGAAACTTGAGACCTTACCTATGCCTCACGGCTTGACTTGAAATTAGAGCCCCAATTGCTCAAGCAAAAGGTCAGATGTACCTGAAATACAAGTCCTAGCTATGTAATGACTTTTGGAAGTTAACTGCACAGACTGAATGGGTGGCAAGTCTAGATTAGATAATACTCACAAGTTCTTTGTTCCCCATCCTGATACCTAGGCTCAAAAGATGGGATGCTACAGAAGTTCTGTTTCACGTGTAGTTGTCCTCCCAGAATTCGATAGCGCCAGTTACCATGAGAGCTAAGCACTTCTGTCTCTCTGGGGACAGCCAAGAAAAGTAATCCGAATTAATTTTAAAGCAGGATTAGTTAAGTCAGCTAATTAGCTAATTATATCTCAGCAAGGAAATGCTTACTAAGACTCAGGGTAGACTAAATCCATTTTCAAAGCCAAGCCAACTTCAGGCAGCTTTCATTCTACACAAGGGTGTCTACACAGCTCATGCACTATGAATTCGCACCTAATTCAAATGAACTTTGCGAGTGTCCCTTTGGGGGCAAACTAACACAGAAAGGAGTGAGCATCATGGATTTAAAAAAAAAAAAACAAAAAAAAACAAACAAAAAAACCCAACACCAAACAACACAACACTTTTTTAAAATTAATAGCTCGATGATTCAGACTTGGACCGAAATCTGTTTCCTATGTGTTACTTAATCAGACAGTTTCATTTGAGCAAGTGAGGAGCCAAAAATAGAGCTGTGTAAAAGTGCTCTGAGCAGCACACGGCATGGAGCTCCATCCCCTGTTCCCAGGCTGCCTCACCGTCTCACGGCTTAGGATGGCTGGGGAGCAGCTGATGAGGTCTACAAGGTTTCAGGGCAGCGTGGTGCTAGTAGCAAACCCTGCCTAAAAGATTGTTTTGTATCAAAATCAGGTATCAAAAAAGGAGAGAAAGAAAGAAAACAAACTAATTCCAAGGCATTTTCACAGCAGAGCAGAGGGAGAGTGGTTGGTTTTGAATATGTTTGCTATAAGAAATGCAAAGGACAACTCATTTCTGATTCTTCCCCACCCCCTGAAGTGTTTTGTATAAATGCTGAAGCAGTGCTTTCCGCTGACCTTTTGGAAGTAGTTAAGACGAAGATATTTTTGAACCTATACCTAAAAACAGATTCAATAAAAACAGGCAAAGATGGGACAGCCTTACCCACCAAGCTAGACAGCTAGCTCTCTTGCAACCAAAAAAGGAATTTTTGATGTTTTTATGGCCTTCAGCGCAATGCAAAAGCCTGTACCAAATTCTCTGGCATCTAGTTGCACGTCAAGGAAAGGATCATTTACAAGTGACACTGGAAAACTGCCATTTTACATAGGACACGTAGAGAGTGGAAAGTCTGCATTTCCCTACAGATCTTTCACACCATTTTCTCAGACAAAACGCAGTTTTATAGGAGAGCATTTAGGCAATCTCTGAGCAGAACCAGAAGACTTTCTGTCAGTCTTTCTTGACGACCACAGATCCTAGCACCTTCCATGGGCAGCATAAGACAAACCTTGTGGCAGAGGTTTTCCTATTAGCCTGGTAGTGTGGCCTGGCTTCATGGCACAAAATACACAGTTGTTCCCAGAACTAGCGTGCATCGCCACGGCATGGCTCACTCTTAGGGCAGGCAATGAAATGTTGTGCTCTGAAGAAACTGTAAGGGCTTCGAGTCCTTTTGACCCACCTCCACACGGACTTTAGCCCTGACACAGGATGGTCCCAGGCTCACTGACAGACTCCTTTAGCATCTCCTCAATCTTACACTGCTGAACCAGATCAACACTTGGTCTGGTTAGGTCTCTACTCAGTGAATTTCAAGAGGAGCAGACAGCATTGGAAAGATTTAACACCTTCCTTGTTCTAACACAGTGTAACTTCAAGCACATCTGAAGGAGCCCCAAGTCAGCCAGAACTGAACCTGCTCCTTAAACAGCCACTAATGCATCAGCAACTCCAAAAGCACTCATTAGCTCTACCACTAGATGCTATCAGAACAGAAACTGGAGTAATTGACTTTTAAAAATAACTAAAAATCAGTGAGACAAGCAGAGAATAAAGAAGGGCTTTATAAACTAATCATCCCATCCTAATAGAACAGGTCCTTTCCTGCAAGGCTGCTCTCAGCCCAGCCATCCTTCATTAGGTTCCTGAGCTGCAACAAACTCTGGGGCATCAGGAGAAGTCTCCTTTTCTGCAAGCCCCAAGGCCAGCCTGCACTCATGCTGCTGAATTCCTGCTCTCTGAACCTCCTTTCCTCTGTCCACGGTGAGAATTGCTCTGGGAAGTCCCCTTGGATAAACACGTTCAGTGCTGCCTGGGAATCATCGACGTTCCTCTCCAGACAAACTGTTCCACCTGACTCAGGAAGGCAAGCAGACAGCTTTGCTCTCCACTGTACCCACCCAGCCCACTCAACAGTAGACACTAGTGTACAGTAGGGGCTGTCACAAAACAACTTCAGCCTCACTGTGTTCCTGCTTGACAAACAGACCCAAAAGTCACTTCCTGACCTTCAGAGATTAAAGTCCATCTAACAATATTACCAGTCAAATGAAAAACATTTTGCAAGGTCCCGAGTACCTCAATTGCTCACAGACCTTACTGGAGTTTGTGGATGTGCAGACAGTTTCTGGCAT
This sequence comes from Scopus umbretta, assembly GCA_013400535.1. NCBI lineage: Eukaryota > Metazoa > Chordata > Aves > Pelecaniformes > Scopidae > Scopus > Scopus umbretta. The sequence continues at coordinate 67,595 of VZTL01049645.1, read as the reverse complement.
TTTGCAGAACCAAGTACTGCTTGAACCTAAAAAGAGCATCCCAACCAAATACCAGATAGGAAAGCTGCTGAGTAGACAGGCTACTGGCAAAGCAGATTTCAAAAAGGAAGCCTCTTTAGCATCTTGAAATGCCTGACCCTTCACAATGGGGAATTTGGGGATCTGACTTCATTTTTCCATATTAGCCCCAAAAGTGAAAATGATCTGCCAAGCACACAAAATATCATTTTTTATTTCCGTAATTCCTTAAATGAATGCACATGTCTTTAGTAAGAGCTGGTTTTCCCAGGCATTTAGAAATACTCCTGTTTCTCTTCTTGGGAAGACAGTAGAGCAAAATGGGAAGCGTTGCACACGTGTATACAAGAAGATGGTTATGGAGCTGATGGAAATCAGCGTTCCTTACTCCATCATCTGGGTATTTACCTTTTGATCAAACTACTGAGACATTGGTAATTGCATCTTTATGACAAGGACGCATTTCTGCTGTAGCATTTGTGTAGCAGCGAGGAATGATAATCATCTTGTGACACAGTTCTATTACACAGTCCTCCCACTGAATCTGTTTTCTTAGTGTTACTGAAGCACTTGAATGGTTTTGCTTTCTCATGTCTCAGTACAGCAGAACGACTGTGTGAATAACTTGAGAATGAAGAGTGCTATTTATCCAAATGAGTCCTCTGGTGCTTTCTTGCACCTAGGCTGTATTACTTCATCTAGTTTGATTCATAAAAATACAAATAAGTGAGAATTTATTCCTTTGCCAATAATTAAAGGAGCTAGTTACAAATAAAACATGCCTTCATTTGAGACCCTTTCATGATTAAAGTCCTTAGAAGTAAATGTATTTGCAGAGCTCACAGGTAAATTCCTTTCCTTTCTGTTAATGAGTCTCTCCAAACCCATCACCTTGGCAATCACAGCCAAAATGATAAAGCATGGATGCAGGTGAGGTGCTGCTCTATCTGAGGGTAAATCCCAAACCACACTCTATGTGAAGCTGAAGGAACACCATGGCTCTGCTTCCCTGGGATATGAAACCTCTCCCACACAGATGACAGCGCAGTCCCCATCTGCTATAGTGAGCAGCTCATCATCAAGCCCTTGGTAACATATATCACACAAGAAGCGAGTATCACGTTCACCATCGGCTTCAGTGGCCAGTCTGACTGAAGTCTCACATTGCTATTGTCTAATTTGAGGTGCCAGAGACAGATATGACAAGAGCAAGTCCCAAAAGAATCACCTCCAGAAATCACCTCCACCACCTGGTCAGCTGGTCAGAAACCAGGGAGAAGCCACCTGGAATGACGGTGGCTCGGTGCTCAGCTGGGGACCCACCAACGCAAACAGCAGGCTTGGCCCCACAGTAAAGCAGACCACCACAGTCCTTGTCATCGACACAATCCTGACCTGATCCGAGGGCTCTTTTGACATGGATATTTAAGTCACTGAGCATTATCAGGTGTAGACCCCTCAGTGCCGGCGAAGTGATGAAATTCAGCAGCTCACAGAGGAATGCTGTGGTGCCGAAGTGCACATTGAGCAGCATCTCACTATTCCTGCCTTAGCTCTCCTCCAGCACACCAATGGCACTGCCTGACTTTCATCCAGACCTTCACATTTTGGATCAGAGGGAAATCCTACGTGTGGCACAAAACAACGCGGTGGCAATAACTGCACACACAGTCACACAGACACGCACCAAACTCTGCAGAAGAATCTTCTACCCACGCTTCCATAACAGATGTAAGGTCTTGCCTCTGATCAAGGCATGGGAAGGTGCTTTATTTGCCAGTGACACTGATTGCTGTTAAAAGCATTAGAGACTTTTGCCAGCTGTCACCACTGCCTTTCGAGTGTTAAATGTAGGTAAAAGCTCTAGTTGCGGAATTAAACACAGCTGCTTGGTGCACTTCAGATCACCAATATGGGATTCAGTTCCCTCTTACCCTAGCTCTTGTCCTCACAGCCTTTGCAGGCATTAACCTCCACAGGCTGCTGTGAATGTCTCAGGACAAAGTGGGTAACTTTGGAGTCTCTAACACGTTCTCAGGAAAAACAGGAGCACCCCAAATTCCTTGTACAGCATAAGCCTGCTCATTTCACAAACTGAACGAGAAAAAAACCCCACCCAAAACAAAACCCACAACAGGGAAGATTTCACCAAATCTGAAACCCGTTCATCGACGTGAGCCTAGACGTACACTTTTGCCATCCATCTGGCCCACCACATACAAAGTGAAGCAACAACAGGGCGCCTGAATGCAGCAAAACCTAGCTGAAAATAAAAAAGGCTAATGGAGAAATCGGTGACTCCATGGAACAGTCACAGGCACAGCCCCCCACCCCTATCTGACTGTGTCAGAGCGCCTGTGGTTATTCTGTCCTCAACAGTGTTCATTTATCCAGGACTAAATATGAGATTTCTAAGCTGGATTTGTGAATTCCTGCAGAGGCTTTGATTTAGTTCCTGACATGCTGCAGGGAGGCATAACCGGAGTCAAGAGTTACATGCCATGCTCGCTTAATCTCCTCTGTAAAATACTACAAAAAGGCGATCCCCTTAAAAAAAGACATGCAAAAGGGAAAGAGCAACAGCAAAACCACCTTTTCACATGTGTGGGAGACTTTTCTGTGCAAGAGGTAGAGCTGGTGGAAGACACTATTTATGCCACACAGCTAATTACCTTGGGTCCTCTTATCAAACAAATGGACTGGGATGATACGCCAATAACGGGAGGAAGGATCTAATTGAGGGATACCAGGGGGTAACACAGATCTTCTTGTTAAACTAAATTTGTTAATCTAGTGTATATGAGAAAAGGGCAAATGGGAGGGAGAAATCCTCCTTGTTAAACATTTACCAAATGTTGGGTTATTTGAGCCCTGGGGAGAAGTAAATGTATTCACTACTTAAAGGCTGGAGCATTTGGTCTTCTCAGTTGGAATTTATCCCCGATTTGAAAGGAACATTTTTTCCCACTTGGAAAGGTTAGCAGCCTTTGTCTGTGCGAGTGATTTAATATAATGGACCATGATTATTGTTGGATTATTATAATGGCACATTGGCACAGTTATAGTTAAAGTTTTGGCAGAGTTTGTCTCATAAACTGCTATTTTACAACTCGGCTGTAAAAGTTTACTTCGGTCTGAAACTTGAGATACAAGATCTCAGTCCAGGAGGAGTCTTTTTTACTTTTTTGAGCCAAATTAAAAGAAAAAAAAAAGCTCAAAAATTCTCCTGGCTAATGTTTAAGTTATGCAAGTATTAAATACAAATTGAAATCTACTGGCTGAAGACACTTGACAGCATTTGCTTGCTCCTGAATGCCTTTAAGTTAAATCAAAATATTTTCACCCCCTTTTATGTAGAAACATGGCTTTCCCACTTTCAGTATTTTGAAGAAAAATGTGGAATAGTAAAACAGCTGGAGTATTAAACAGAAAAATGAAGAGAGTGTGTGCCACAAGCGCTTTCTTCAATAGGATCACTAGCCTGTATTTGTTATTAAGAATGCAACTGATTTTTTATTTTGCATATGTAAATACACAATCATTTGTTTTAAATCAAGGTTTGCAAAGTACTAGTATATTGAGGAAAAATTCATCTTGTTTTAAAAGCCCCTCCGGCCATTATAGCTAAGACTGCTGGACAAACGAAGTGCAACACTTTATCATCTGCACAAAGCCACTGAGTTGTCTCCAAATTTCTCCATTCTTAAAGGCACAGTAGCCAAGCAACCGCATCAGTTCTCATTTCTGCTTCTGCAAAGAACTCTAAAGGAACTCAAATACCAGACTATGAAAATACCACTTACTGGTACTGTAACTCTACCTTTTATATCCACCTGGTGCCAAAGACATTGCAGATGACAAATATGCCATTAATCCTAGAAAAAAGTTTGTGGAAATATAGGGCAGTAGGTAATTTCTGGATTAAAGCTGTAGAAACTATAATGAAGGATAGAATTATTCAAGATAAGGCTAAACATGATAAGCTGAGGAAGAGCCAATGTAACTTTTGTAGAGGAATGTCATGCCTCACAATTCTGTTAGAGCCCTCCAAAGGATTCAGTCAGCGTGGATAGAAGTGATACAAGCAATACAGCGTACTTGGATCTTCTAGAAACTCTCAAAGTGCTTTTACAGAAGTGCAACAAGATGGTTTAATAATTGCATAAAAGACTAGAAACAAAACAGTAATAAGCAGTCATTTCTCACAGTGGAAGGAACGTTTCAAAAGAAGTTTCCAGTAGTTATTGCTGTTTAATATATTCATTAACGGCCTGGGAACAGGAGTAAATGGTTTCACTACTTCAATAATTTTATATCAGCAGCCAAACTAAAGGTAACCCTGAAAAGCTGCAGAAGGACTCTCTGCACTCAGTGATAAAATGACAAATGAAATTCTGTGTCAATAAACACAAAGTAATGCACTTGGGAAAAATAACTGGAGCCATAAATACACAAGGATAGGCTTTAAGTTAGCTATAACTATGCAGGAAAGAAGGGTGGGGAAAGGAGAGCTCAGTGGAGGTTAAAAGGGAACACAAGGATTAGGCATTTTTAGGAAAGGAACGGGGACGAAAAGGAAAACCTGATCATTACCTAAAACTGCAGCCTGCCTTTTAAGTAGGATATAATTTTGGTCACTTATCTCATAAAAGTACATAAAGAACACAAAGACATACAAGGAGGGCCAAGGACGATACGTGGAATGGCTTTCAAGACCAGCCTATACAGGCAAGGATCCTTCAGCTTGGGGTAGAGAACACCGAGGGGATGTTATCAGTAGAGGTCTGCAAAACCATAAACAGCATATAGAAAGGGTGTACAGAACTATCATTCATCACTGCTTACTGTATAAGGGTTAGGGGATATTAAAAACAAGGAGGAAGCCCCTGTGCCATCCTTCGTAATTAGACAGCAGAGCACAGCACCCCAGAAGCCGAAAGCACAAACCATTTCTAAAAGGAATTAGGAAGTTCACAGAGGAGAGTTTCCAGGCAGGACAGGTCTTCTCCCACTTCAACTCCACCTCCCGATAATGCCAAAGGGTGTCTGGTTAATCCACTCCCTGTTCTTTCTGTCCACCACTTGCTCCCTGCCTTGCTTTCTTATCCAGAGCAGATACAACCCTATCTCCTATCTCCTCGCAGGCATCTTTGCCTGCATCATTTCTCCCGTCAGCACGCTTTACTCACCAGGGCATCTAACCCTATTTGGGGAAGTACCGATTCTGAAGATATACTTACTAAAATACTTTCCTAGAACATCCCAGGGATTAGGGGATGCGAAGAAGGACCAAAGACACCTCTGATACAAGCCCTGGCCAGCTCCAGGTGCTGTTAGCCTGCAAACTCATGGCCCAAAGAAATACCACCAGAAAATGTTACTGTTCTGGCATGAATACAAGTTTCCAAACTCGTAACACGTAAGCCGTTTCTGCCCAATATTTTGAGGTTAACCTCTGGGTTTTCTTTGAAGCCACTCTTTCGATATTGAGACATTTATATGGCAGGGAGTTAACGCAAACAGCTCTGGCTCAGGACAGCCAGAATCAGGAATCTTTGGGCACTTTGGGGGAGCTGTGGGATTATTACCCCTCTGACTGTATGGTGGGTCTTGGAAAATGCTGGCTACTCACTGGTGAAAACTTATCCACCCAGGTTTCTGGAGAGCAAACAAAATGTTTTCCTTAAAAAAAAAAATTCTTTACAGAGAAGTTTTTAGCATCTGATCCCTGTGGTTCGCACTCTTGCTGCACAGAAGAGTACTTGAAGTTATCTTTGCCCTGCTTGATCCCCCTGTATCCTGTGCTACGCTATATAAATGCATGCATAAAGAGGAGCGGTGAGCAGCAACAGACTGTTGTGCCATTTCAGACACACCTACCGGTGCATTCCACGTACCCTGCAAAGCGATGGCCAACCTTCATACTGACCCAGCCTGTTTGAATGCAGCGCCTCTACACACACACAGAGGGACTAGTCGAAGAGTAATGAAGATCAAGACAAACTCAAAATTAAAGCTAATCTGCTATCTGCTTAACAACAGCTAACATTTTTCACAGGGTAAAAAGCATTAAAGGCAGCCTATAGCTTCTAATATTGAGTTAAATTAATTTTTTTTACTTTTTAATCCTGCTTGTGGCACAGTTTGTAACATTCCAAGTCATATTTATCTTTTGTGTATTAAAATGATGCCATTCTATAAATAGCTACAGGTTTCCTGGCAATGTTGGTGTGACAGCGGATTAATTAAACTGGAAAGCAGAGAGTGTGGGGACTAGATTTATATAATGAAAACAATATATCTGCTAACACTGGAGAAATGCTGACACTGTAATAATGCTGATATTAATATCTGGTACAGAACATCTTAGAGCACATTAGTAAGGTGGTTAATTCTGGTGGGCTGAGAAATAATCAGAACACAGAAATTACCAGAAGAAAATAAAACTGTTACTTTACTATTAATACCAGGAGTCTCACTCCCATTCAGAAAGATTCACTGGTATCTTACATTTTAATATCTAGTGCCTGCAAAGAGCAGTCCACTAACCTCCCATGTGAGCTCCACAGCAGTTGTGAGAACATTTGGATGTTTGCTGCATCATGTCCCTAGACAACATCACACCAATACGGAGTCAAACGTGTACTAGAGAAATCAATGAGAAAACCCCATATAACAGGTTGGCTGTATTAGCTAGTTGGTATACTGAAAGAGGGGATAAATTTTTAATAATTATATTTTTTTATGTTAACGTAGCTCTGTTGACTTCAAAACCAACTCCATTACAGCGTGGAGAATCAACATCCAAGCACCACATCAAAACAACCAGTTTGACCTCATGAACATTTTCCAGGATTTCATAGAAAGTCTTAGGTAGAAAATTACCTTCAAAGTTTATACAAAACAAAAACAGGGAAAAAGCAGAAAATACACAAAGAAGCTAATAAAAAAAAATTCCCCATAAATGCAAGATGTCCCAGGGCATTTAAATATTCAAGAATGTTAAAACTCATTCAAACTTCACTTCACTATACTTGGAAAATGAAAGGCACCTACTAATTTCCATGTGATACCTTCCACATTTCAAGTTCCACCTCATCCCAGGGCATTGTGCATGATGGAAACAAGTAGTAAAACTAAGTTATTTAATAAAATTATAGAATAAAGAGTCAGAGCAAAGATATATATGCATGTCAGTGGTCCAAATAAATTAGGGTCATTTTCATCAGCAGATTATGACAATGTTTACATTTATTATAATATTTTCCACATAACTATTCTGTCTGGTGACATTTTTGCACATATAGTAAATATATGTGACAGTATATAATATATAGCTATATATTTGACCGTTACTAAATGCAGCAGTAGTTTGAATACATTTACAGACTGTCAAATATTTTAGACTTTCAAGTGATGCATTTTAAAACACAGGAAAATGATGATAATTTACAGAGGAGGAGAAAGATTCTGCTCTTGGCTACTAATAAGTAACCTCAGCCTCCCGACAGGTCTGAGAGTACTGGACCACATCTTTATTACCTTTAAAGGCATGAGGCATGTTAGGAAATACCAGAGGTGGGAAAATGCTTATAGGACCAGGCTATCTGTATAAATCAGTACAGAGCTACTGATAAAGTTATACTAATTATCACCAGCTAAGAACCTGGCCAAGTATCTTAAATCCCAGTTCCTGTGAAATACACCCTGAGGTGGGAAGATGAACCTGATCAAAGGCAGTGATGTTTGAATTTTTACGGCGACCTTCGTTCTGGCACTTGGCGTTTTTATTTAACTGAACACATTTAACCTGGAATTAGCACAGATAAAATGTATAGTGAGAGAATACCAGAAGGTAGACCCTCGTCCAGCTTCACCTAGTCCAACCCAACTCCTGTCTCTATTCTCCTCCCCAGCCAGCCCTCAGCCCTGCAAAGCCACGTCCCTTAATTCACGACCCTGTCCCCACTCCGCCAAGATCCAGCCTCATCTCCTGACCTCATTCCCTTATTCCCCATCTTTCCGGCCAGAGCCCAATGCTACGACTCTTTGCCAAGTCCTCCACAGGGCTCATCGTCCCTCCATTTCATCTCTCCCACCTTCATAGTCCTTCACCTTTCCAACCAACCCCCAGGCTTCTGGTCTCACTTTGCCTGCCTTCCTATTCTTCTCATCCACATCCAAATTGGATAGTTTCTTTTTTCCCAAGCCGTCTTGAGGGCTAACATAGAGGTGTAGGCTTCCTAGAACAAGTTTTCACCATCCCCTAAAAGCCATGAAGAAATGGGCAGCTCACGGAAAGCACATCTTCACCTTCCCCCCTGCAGCACTCCTGCCCTGAGGCCGAGGCAGACTCGGAGGCTCTGCAGCTCTTTGGGCAGAGAGTCTTATGCACCGCTAAAATCCGACTCCTTCCTGCTGAATATGTATGAACCAAGTTTGTTAAAAGCCTGACAGCTTTGCCAAATTTGGGTGGATTTTGACAGAAACTGTAAAAGGCATAATCCTTGAAACAAAAGTCAGTTCGTTGCCAGCTTTCATGCCTCTGCTCCAAAGCATGGGTGTGCCATGCAAGATCACCAGAATTGTTTTTTTTTGTCTTCATTTTATTATTTTTTTCTACTATTGCAAAACACTGTTGTTCCAGCCTCCCCCGTGCCCTGCTCCACCCCCAGCCCTATTTTTTGGGATTGCTTCAGCTGAAATTTTGCAGTCTAGAGTAGGTACCTGGAGTGGAAAGCGCATCAGCAAAGTGATTAAACTTAGCAAAGACACATGCACCTCAAAACAGGGTCTCCTAAAGGTCCTTTGATTGTGAAGTGTTCTTCTAGTCCTACTTTCTCAAAGCTTAGGCCACACAGTGTGTACTCCATCTTTACTCACAGCGAGGTCCACACCCCACTGCAAGGTCATTTCCAGGAAGCTCAGGATGGAGCACTTTTGGGGATGTGCAGGTTTCTGCTGGTTGTGGCAAGGTGCTTGGCTTTTTGTGGAAAAGAGACTTAATTAAAACTCAGTTCCAGGAAAAAGGATGAACCAAAATATGAAACCAGTGCATCCAGTATTTGTTAATGGCTTGTTTTAAAAATTTGCGAGGTGCTTTAAGTCCAGGATAGGTTCCAGACACACTGACTAAATATAAATAAATACAGTATTCTCCCCTCAATGGGATATAAGCAACGACCGACACGCAGCTTACAGAACCTAAGGAAGGAAACAGATGTAGAAACTTTTATAGGCAATTCCTCTGATTTGCTAGGAACACTGGTTAAGCATTAAAGAAGAAAGAGCCAAACACAGTCATTTATGCATGTCTAAAACTTCTGTTTTGAGCCAAGAGCTAAGCCAGCCTCTAAGCTACTGGAGATATCATCCTGGTCCTCACCTTCTCCAGGGGAACACTGGCCAGGCGGCACCTGTCCGGGGGCTGTGCTGTGTCCCAAAAGGCAGTGCAGCACACCGCAGTCTGCACTTCTCATCTATTTATTACAAGCATCAGAAGCTCCTGCTTTTCTCAGTTGTAGCCACTAGTGGATTCCACAAAACTTTGTTGTTCTGCTTCTTGCAGCTGACAGGGAAGCCAGGAGCTGCCAAGCCACAGCCACCCTTTCCTTTCCCCTTTTTCATGCACAAGGTACAGTATGTAGTAGACAATCATTAAAATCCAACTGGCTCTCTTTAGCACTGCTAAACGTACCCAGAGGAGATCTAAGAAACCCCCAGTTTGGCTTTCTACTCCTGAACTGAGGCTTCAAACTATTCCAGGTGGTCAACATTTCTTCTCAGCCAATGCCATGATGTGCGTGGTTCAGGAAGAGAGAAACTCAGTTCAGATGATGGAAAACTATGCAAACGGTTCCCTTTATGGAATATTGCAGAACACTCTGCATACAGATGTTGTGTATGGCCAGACTAGAAGCTTTATACCCCTTAATGACGAACTGGAGGACAACACACACAAAAGACATGGATTACACCAAAACACTCGGCTCCAGTTTTGGAGGTTCTGGGCTCTACTCCAATTCCCCTAGTAAGTGCCTACTCTCACCAGTCTGAAACAAAACACTTGCGTTCCTAAAAAGCCCAAGGAATGCCCTGGTCCCCAGCCTCCATACTGAGACAGGGGTCAGTTTGGATGAGACTTGAGGGCTGCTGGGATGCACATCTGTTCCAGCGTCCCACCAAAATCCTTCTCTGGAGAGTTAATGTAGTCTCAGGTCAGGTACTAACTCTGCCAGGAGAACTTCCCTGACACTTATTTCCCTCTGTCAAAGCCCTTGGGGGTACACACGTTAATTAAATTCCTTCTTTTGGGGAATGGTTTAGGTTAGGGCACCCAGAATCAGGGCTTTCACTACACGCTCAGCCCTGCCAGACGCGAAACGCCTCTTTCCTTGCTGACAAACTGCCAACTGACGGCCCCGAAAGCCAAAATCCCACCGCTACCTTGTGGCAAGACCAAAGTTAACAGAAAGCCCAGATTCACCAGCCCTACTTCATATACAAATCCTTACAGGTCAGTCTAGTTTCACTTGCAGGAAAACTGTATCAAAGCAGTGTTCCCGTCAATAGGACGCAACCCTCTTATTCAAGAATCAATAGATCAGCATCTTTTTTTTTTTTTTTGGGTACTGACTCAGTGTTTCTGAACGAAAGGCTTCCTTTCGACTCATTGACTTGAATTCCTCTGCTGACAAACATATGCACACACCTCCCCCATACTAGTAAGAGGAATGGTAATTATTTCCCCAGAGAACAATAATTTTGCAATAAATTTCAAAAGCAGCATGATTTAACGAATTAAGCCGAGCACCAAGGATACTAAATGCAGTTAACTTCTTTGAAGCTAGTGGTATCAAAAATTATTTCCAATATCCCTTTAAACACTTTCACTTTGAAAGGATGAACGCAGAGTTCTTGATAAAACTCCTGGTTTGTGTTTTTAAAGGAGCAAGAATCTAAAACCGACTCTAAAGAAACATCTTTCCAACTGGTAAATCACATGGACATTTCTCTTCCTGGCACTTTTTAGAATTTCCTACAGTTATTAATTGATAGGACTATAATAGAAACAATATTAATAGCAGTATCCTGTTCAAAGCAACAGCATTTTTACTTTCATTATTCAGACTTCGGTTTTTTCCACATATTAAAATGACATTTTTCACATCTTCATATTACTTAGCACTGTGGGGTTCTTGCTATTTTATTATTACCTTACGAAAGACACCAAACTGCTGAAAAATGGCTAAAAGTACAGTTTTCCTTAGGAAAACAACAGCAGCATCCTGCCAACATGCAGCCTGGATGTTACAACTGTTAAAGGATTCCTGTGTAGCTAGGGGGTTCTGCTCAAATGTAATTTTTTTTTTCTACAACACAGGGAGGAACATATTAAACTCCTAAAAAGATCCTTCCCTCCGTAAATTGTTCCTTCTCCCTTCACTATGATGAATGCCATCTCAGAGACAATGATACACATAAACTCTGAGGATTTATAGTGCATTTCCAACGCTAATATTAAACGTATCCTTTAAACTTTTTTTGAAAGCTTTTGATTTTTTCCCCCCTTCAGAATCATTTAATAGCTGTTAAGTCACCTTCAAAGAATATGCAAATCCTTTGAAGTACAGTACAAAAAATAGACTTTAACATCTTCCGAACAGTTGCAGGTAATGCGTAATAATTTTTGAAAGCACACAGAGAAAAAGCTGTCTAATGCCAAGTTACCACCTCCTACCCTCAAAATGTACTCATGCCGAAGTCAATGGTACAAACATGCTTTTGTTAAGCTGCCTTACGTTACAGTGACATTGGGTATGAATGACAAGAATTTTTTTTTTCCTTTTCCTTTTTTTTTGATAACTTACATATGTTTCATTTTTAGAGAGGAGATTCTTCTACAATTGGACAATCCCTTTGCAGCAGGGCTTTGGTTTGCAACATCATCTTGCTTTCTCTCCACGAAGATGATGGATATCTTCACCGCCTCATTTCTTACTTACAGATCTGATTTGGTGGAGCTGTTGAATAGGAAGCCTTCCGCCTACCTGTCATAGGTTTTTTTCATTTTGCAACAACGTGGCCACGGATTGTTAGTAACAAGCCTTTAGGAACAAAATGTTCCTGAGCAGAGTATATCACTCACTCCTAGTCAAGTACTAAAAATCTTTAAAAAGGTCTCTTAAAAGATTATAAATTTTAACTCGCTCCAAACTCCCTTAACATGCATGTGACAGAGTGATGCTATTGCCCAACTACCTGAAAACAAAGATTTCTAGCATATGAAAAAATAATTATCTGCCCTTTAAAAGTTCAGAGTGCAGAAGTTTTGCACAATTAAAACATTTTCTGAATCTTGCTAGTGGCTCAAAGGTTAAATACTTTTCTTTGCTAGTACAGACCACATAATTGAGAGGAAGCAAGTGAGTTTATTCTTTGAAAGGCCATGAAAAAAACCCCAGAAGTTTATTTGTGCTTGCAAATCCTTTCAGGTCTAAAGAACCAGCAAGATAATAAATTGTTTTTGCTGAAAACAGGAAGTTTGGCAGAGATGCAAAAGGACAGCTAAACTTTGGCTAGACAACCCAAAACACTGTGTTCTACTTTGAAAGTATTTCCAACAAAAAAAAAAAAAAAAAAAAAAGCGAAGTGCCTTGAATCCATAGAAAGCTAAAGGAACAGCTAAGGCATCTGGCAGCGGTAATTTGTTGCCAAACTTGTGGTTGTGTTTTGCTGGCTTACAGGCTGGTTTGCCAGTTCGCAGTAACTTGCATCAAGAGCAGCTGAAACCCACATTTATAAAGCTTCCAATGGTGTCAAAGCTAGAAAAGTCTCAAGGAGTCTTTTCTTGCTTCTTTTCATCTGACTGAGACCAAAGGAATAAATAAATAAGCATCGTTCATAATGTTCTGGTGTACAAAGGGAGACAACATTTTGAGTCTCGGACTAAGTCCCTACCAGATTTGATGTTGTGAAGGCCAAACTATGCCTACACAGTACCCGACGGGGCAATGCAACACCCCTGGCTTGTGCCATCTCCTTGCTGCTCCTACCCCATCATCAGGCCACCAGCAGGACCTTCTGGCAGAAGAAGACATCATTCAGCACACAATGCAATTTGAATGCAACAGCTTATAAGACATCTGTGTAAAATCATGTTTCTTTCAAAAGAACATATGCTCACAGTACATCCATCCTGGACACCACTGGAAACTAAGACACACTGCAGCCTTTCAGAAGGATTTCAAATGGGTTATAGGACATGACCACCTGCTATAGCCTGGGAGTGAAGCCAGTGATTAGGCCTATGGTAGGCTCCAGCACTGTCCCCTTTTTGTTGATATAGTGGCACTTTCTGGCACAGTTTTGGCCTGGGTGAATTAGCTCCCTCCTTACCAACAGCCAAGCAGGGTTCAGGGGTTGCCACAGGCCAGGGATTGCTCCTAGGAAGCTGTTCAAGCATTCCTAATTTCTTTTAGGAATGAAAGATTTTAGACCACACGGAGACAAGCTGTACCATGACATTTGCCCAAAGGAACGGAGAACAAATCCCTAACCACTTCACTAACACAAATCTAGCAAATGACGCAAAGGATCCCTTCTACTGCTATACTCATATGAATGCAGTTTTTAAGTAAGGAAATGTTAAATACATGAACTTTGTGCTTTGGGATAAAACTGGCCATGATTATTCTGAGAGCTTCCCCTCCCTAAATGATGTTTGGGGTTTTTTCCCCCCATTCTTTTTTTCCCTCTTTTTCTCTTCTCCCTCCCCATTCATATTTATTATGAAAATGCAGATCTTCAAAACATTTATCACAAAGGACCACTAGATCCTCTGGGCCAACCAAAACATAAATATTATCAATAGCATAAATAATATCTTCCGAAACATACAACTCTGAAATGCAATGATCATACACTGATCTTTTTTATAAGATCCATTACTATTGTTATGCAGAGTCTTAACACTCAACTTTACCAACAGAGATGATTGTGACTATATGCTTCTTTTAATCCTGATAAAAGGCCTCATCACAAAGTCCTAAAAATAGGGTGTGCAAGAAAGTGAGCTCAAATATTTTTCTCGTTTCACTTCCTCACTACAATTAGTTGCTGAATTTAACTGCAGGATCACTCATTTACACCTGCAGGAGCACAGGCAAGACGAAGGCAACACACTGGTGTACTGTGAAGATGTAATATGCAGAAAGCTGGGACGCAAAGGTCCTGAGAAGTTTTAATGGTTAGCAAGGACACCAATAATGAGACCAAAAAAACCTGTTTTACAGGTTTCACCCTGGGACAGTTGAACATCAAGCTTTTAGAAGGACTTCAGCTGGAAACCTGATATTCTCAGCCCCTCTGAAAACCTAGACCAGGTATTTCATATTTAGCACCCTCAGCATCTGCTCTTTTAAGAGTAACAATGATTATGATAACACCACCACCCGCACCTCCCAACATAGCACTTTTCATCTGTCAAAAACAAAACACTTCACAAAAGAGGCAAAACATTACCATGCCTGGTTTAGAAACTAAGAAATTCAAGCATGGAGAAATGAAATCACTCACCCAAGACCATTCAGCTGAAGCAGTGTCAGAGCCAGAAGAAGCCAGAGAGTCCCCACGCAGATCTCCAATCTAAGCCTTTAACACTCTGTACCACACCTTGAACTTCATTAGAGCAGGTAATATTATGCTTGACTCTCTCACAGATCTGGGTTAAGCCTCTGTTATAATCTGGAAGCACTTCAAAAGCTGTGGATTAAAAAGCACTGTATAAATGCAAAGTGTGATTATTATTCAACAGATATTGGAAAAATTACTGCAGTTTGTATTTGTTTTCCTGTATTTGTGGGATTTATGTTGTTTCAACACTTGAACAGCTTTTGATAATGACACCATCTGTTAATTCTCACCCCTCACTAAATTAGAACAAGTGGTGGAATTGTTAGACTGCAGTTTTACAGATCCCAGCTTAGCAAACAAATCTGAACCCAGGGTCAGCAAGAGGCATTACCAGCAGTGGGAGGCACAACCAGTCAGGCACAACTTCCAGCCCAAACAGAAGAAAAAGGACAGGACCATCAGGAACAACACAAGTCTCATCCAGCCCTTTGGAATAGCTCTTTGTTAGGTTGTGCTCTCTTTCCTGACCCTACCAGGTGAACATCATTAACTCAGAGCCTGCTCAGATTGGTGGGGCAGCAGTTGGTGGGGTATTTGAGTTCTGATTTGAGTTATCTGCAAGGTGGTATGGACACCTGGGTACAAGTCAAAGACTCTTGAATTGCAGCAAGCCTCAGGTGGGCAGAGCTCTGAGTGGGTCTGCCTGGAGCAACTGCCCCTCTAGCCTGAGCCTTGTTAAATTAACATTGCTAGATTAGGGTCCAAGCTGGTGTAAATTATGGTCATTTCGTATGCAGAACACATGCATTACCTGCAAAAATACCAACTGTGGAGCCAGAGGAGGACCACAGGCACGTATTGGTAATACATTTTTAAGTAAAATAAAAGTATATAATCAACTTGTTGGTTCTCTCCTCCCTCCCCCATATTCCTTAAATATTGATAACCTTCTCTCTTTGCTCTAAGAGGGGCTCTTCCTCTGTCTTTGTACAGGTTATACGAGAATTTATTTAATATACTTGTACCTGCAAAAGGGTCAGATTATGTTACTTGCAGATTACACACTGAAAATACTTAGCTCCAGGTCTCTAGACTAACTTTGCATACGTTGTTAAACATTCCTGAGTTTTTCCAAGAACCGTTTAACTCTCTCTTTCTGAATTAGTCTTGACAACTTCATTCTTTTCTTGGGTACTGAACCAAATCCCAAACAGCTGAAATCTTCTATTTCATGAAACCTTTTTGTTAAAAGGATGGACTTTTACTACAAACACAAGCTGTGATACACACATACACCACTATACAAGGCAACGGGGAGTTTGCTCATGTTATTTATGAATGTTCAGGATACCTATGAAAACCTCAGCCCTCCGTATTCCTGACCATGCAGGAGTCAGGCACAATACTGCAGTTACACTTGTCTAGCAATAACCCTGGTGGAGCTCTTCATATTACGTTTGTTTGGTATTCATCATCACTACAATACCTCATTACCTCATGCCCAGGAATGAAATAGGTTTCCCACCGGCCACTAGCAGGACATTTCCCATCGCCTTTAGCAGGCTTATAGGAAGGTTCATGTAAAGCAGGGAATTAGGTTCCTCTTCCCTTTACAGACAGGGACCTGAATGTATGTCGGTGGTAGAGTGGAATGATATAATGCTCTGAAAACCCTACCTTTAGTAATGGAAGAAAGCACAGTCATTTTAAAATGATGCTTTGGCTAATCTAACACATCAAGCATCTCAGGTTGTATTTGTATCAAGGATATCACGTACTGAGGCACAGAGAGAATGTGCCTGTCTTAAAGTCACACAAAATATCAGCGGCAGGCTTAGGCAAAAGTCAGGATTCTTTAAATTCTACTTCTATGTCTCAGATGGAAGGAAACCCTTCCCTCCAGAACGTCCTCCAGCCACAAAAGCGTGAACTCTCCTCTCCATCCTCCAGACTGAACTACAATAGTGAGAATGAGCTTCATGAACAAAATCTACTCTCTCAACCGGTTGTACTGGGTGTCATCACGGTGGACCACAGCCATTTCCCATGGACTCATGTTTGAAAGGAGACTCAGAACTGGCAGACTCTAGACAACAGGCTGTTGTATATGGCTCCAGGAGTTACCCAGAAAGAATTATTTGTGATCTAAGAACAAGGGAACGACATTCTCCACCACCAAAATGCTATTTCCTCATGAACCAGCAACATATGAGACCGCACTGGAAAATGAGCCTTCTGGTAGCCCCAGGAAAGGCGTGTTAAGAACTTAAACCCAAAAGGTGCATATGTGCTGCTGTGATGGGGTGAGTAACGTGTCCAGTGTGCAAAATCTGCCTGACAAAAACTTCTGGTCCTTACTCCTCAGTCCCATTGACTGTGACTATTTGAAGCACATTATAGTCAGCTTGTAGCACACCCCAAGTGACCTAAAGTCACTTGTTGCCGTATTAAGGGGCAATTATGCCTAAAAAGGAAGAAGAATGAGACATTTACTGGGCATTATAGGCACATGTTTGACATCACTACGAGCCAATCAGGAGCCCTGAATCCAGGCCAGCTTTCTAAAGCCCTTTATGTCATGGTTTTACAAAAGGTATTTGACACCACTGCTGCCTCCTCAGATGCGATCTCATCCTTGACCCTGCATGGCACTTTTAGGAACAGCTCCCTCAGGTTTACTTTTATCAGATCATAAAGTACATCATATTCCCTTGCCTATGAGATGTGCTAGAACTTGTATCGTTTGTAACTGGAAATCCTATAAAGCTGTCTGACAGTTTTTGTCCATGAAAAACTGAAGTCAAGTTGGAATGGATGGGAATGAAACTTCCACGATTATAAAAAGGCAGGTTTGGCGGAGGGAGCTATAATCTGGAGCGCTGTTCCCTAAATACAGTAAGGGTTAAATTTTTTTGGTAATAACAGCAGGGCTGTATCTTTTCTTGCAGTAATAAACACATGGTCCCTAACTGACTTGTCTAACTAATATTACAAATATATGTTATAGGCTATATTAAATATTTTCAGTTTTTCCCAGCTCTGCCCTAGGTGAACTCACTTTAAAACTATTGCTCTTAAGCTGTTAAAAAAAAGAAAGGCAGTATTTTCAAATGCAGGTAATTCGAGATTATCGTACAAGTGCATGGAAAATACCCCTTACCACCCTTCAAAACAGGTAAAATTTCCAAATATAGGCACTTTAACATCCAATGGAAAGATTTCACACTACACTAATTTTCACACTGCGATTCTCTACAAAGAAACCAGGGCAGTGCACAAACACTCCAGCATCATTCCTTGCAGCATCCTAGGGGGACTCTTGGAGTTATCTTTGATTTTGCAGATCTGCAAACTAAGTATGAGGAATTAAATGACTCGCCCAAGGTCTCAGAGCAAGCCTGTTGCACAGTCAAATTTTCACGGTCGAAGATAAATAAGCAGTGTGAATCTAAACAAGGAGGCGGGTTGGCGAATGTCAAAAGAAGGGGCCAGGAAGACTTGAGTCACAGCTGGCATGGGTCAGCATGTAAGTTGAGGGGGCAGAGAATAAGCTGAAGCTAAATATACTCCAACTCCTTGTAGACTCTGTGCTGGCAGTAGGCCAGACTGCAGGAATAATGGCTGGGGTAGGTTTAAAGTGCTCTCCCCTGCCAGCTAGTCAGCCCTGCCTTAAATTAACCCAGCTGACTTTAGACTGAAACAGATGATGGGTCCTCATAAACTCAATTACACCAGTTCAACCATGAGTGGGGAAGGCTCTAGATGAAGTGTGGTGCTTTACAAGTATCTTGAACCTCCACTGTCTTCCCTGCAGTGACTGTTGACAGTGACCTAAATTCTTAAATCCATCTGAAAGACAAAGCTTCTGGTTAACCTAAGCAACATCACTTTCAGGGGCCTCTGCCTAAGATTGCTGTATAGACGATGAAAGGAGGCTTTCTGAGACCATTTCTGCACTTGATGTCAACATGTAGCAATGAATTCACTCAAGATGTTCCTGTGGATCCCTTTCCTGTTAGGGTCATCCATTTCTCTGGGCTCCTTTTATTACAGTCTCTGATCTTTCCAACTGCAAGAAACCACAATACTGCTTAACTGGAGTAGTTTTTAAGTCCTGATATAAAATGGTGCTCACATATACTGTTAACATTTCCACTACAATCCAACCATTTAGTATTAAATTAGTTTAGATAAAATAAAATTTAAAAACCTCTATCTGTAAAAGTTTGTATATGTGCACAGATATAAATATAGTTCAACTGCTAAATTTACATGCTGAGCCTATGTTTTCTGTAATAAAATATTTAAGTGGTTTCAACTCCACAGTGAGATTTTTTTAAAAAATCTGAGGCAGAAAAAGACATCAGCACAGAACAGTATTGACTGGACACAATCAGTCACCTGGACTAGTACAAAACTAAGTATCTTCATTGTGGACTGACAATGGCCAAAACAGATTTTTTCCAGAAAGAAATAACCTCAATAATATCACCTCATGCCACAGTAAACTAAGACCAAGCTCTCTTTTTAAGCTGCATTTCTAATGCCTAGCACTTAAATATCAGAAAAGTCTGATAAAGAGCTGCCCACGGCTGAACAAAAGCAGAGTAAAATGCAGGGCTGTAATCTTGCCCCTGTAATACAGCTGAAGCTGGCGGAGGCTTCAGAGAGCAGCTAATTAGTTTTGTGGAGTCTAGTAAGAGCTAAATACTTTGACTACCTTTCCACCTCATTTTTTTTCTATACTTCTTCAGAAATTTGTCTTTCCTGAAAAGTCACCTTTGATGCTGGTCTGCCATAGCCAGGGCTGGACTGGTGGCAGGACTTGCTTGAGCTGAGTCCTGGTAGTTCAAGTAGAAGCTCTCCCACTTGTCATCACAGAATATATGACCTTATTACTCCTCCCTTGGTTCTGGCACTGACTGTTAACGCTGTTTGCAGCCAATGAAGTTTCCTCGGTGCTCTCTGCTGCCGTCTCTCCCAGCTCCTTCTGCTTTTGTTTTCCAATTGCAGCAAAAAATATGTGAATTCCATTTTCTGCCAACACCAAGATGAACAAACTCCAGAAAACAACGTGAAAGATAGCAAAGCAGGAAGATACGTGTTAGGTTTATACTTCTAGCTAAGGATACATCGAAAATTGCAGGAATTTATTTGTATGTTGATGAGATGATGCCACTTGCTACTGTAGGATCTGGACAAACTAGTTAATAAACTATGGCCCTCAACAGCTCATATTTATCTCAGATTTTACTGGCGGGGAGAACGGAGAGTCAGAGAACCCACAGGACGAGCCCACGATCGTGAAGAAAGTCAGCAGTAGACCTAGATCTGCTGGCTCGCTGCCCTGGGCGTTTAGCTTTCCACAAGCTTCCTGTTCGCAAGGGGTATTGCGGAGAGCCGGAGAACCGGGCGGTTTTGGGCAAAGTCGCCCTTTTTCCACCGGCAGCAAGAAGATTGCCAGGGAGGACTGGAGAGATGGCAGGGCTGCAGCAGCCTCCTCTCTGGCTCAGAGCAGTCCCTGTGTCAGAGCGTGAGCTCCCCTTGCTCTTGTACAGCCCTATCCAAAAGGCATTGTCTGGAAGCAATTAGAAATTTCTTTTTTTTTTTTTCCATCGTTGCCTGACAACTTCAGCAGACGCACATGTAGTCATCCCCCTCCGCTTCTAAAGAACTTTGCTTACTGTTAACTATTTAAATGTTGAAAGTATTAAAGCTAATTGAACTCACTGCTCAGAGAACTAAGTCTGAGGTCAACTGTCATATACGGTAACACTGTTTGGGTAAAAGGACTTTGGGGTAGTTTAGAAATCTTTAGAAAAGCACTCATGCCTGTCCACATACTTGTCAGTCCTACTTGTCATTACTAATGTTTTTTTTTAAGGTTGGACAAACAGATGGAGCTGCTTTGAGGAACTCCTCAAGGAACGGCTGGATGAACTAGGTCTGGAGTTAGTGCTGAAAGTGGCGACACCAGACACTACTCAGCTGGCCAAATTTTAAGCACCTTGCTTCAGGTGCTTAATTTGGGACAGTCTTTATGGTCCATAGAGGGGTAAGGGTGAAAGAGATGGGGTGGAGGGAGAGCAAAAAAAAGATAGGCTCTTCCACAGAGCAATTCAGATTCATATTTAGATGTCATAATTGCCTTCCTGGAGGGACTGACTGTCTCCTCATGAACTTTACAGGAAACCTCGAAAGATTATTTCTAATTGTAGGTATTGTGAATATCGTCTCAATGTCGCAATGAGAAAGAGCCTCAGATGGTAAATGAGAAAAGCTCTCTTGACTTCAAAGCTGCTATTGTGTATTTACACCCTGCTCAGGATTCAGCCCAGTATTTTTAAAATGCTACTGCTCCTTGGCCTGTGGGTGAACACCTTTATTCTGATTGCCACACTTTTTTCTGGGAATAAAAAGGAAAGGAGGAAGCTGTTGATGGACTTTAATGGAGCAGGAGCAGCAGAGGACTTGTCCCTAAAATGATCCTTGGCTACTGTAAATCCAGAGCAAGTGACACCTCATCAGGACCAGACCTGTAGAGCAAAGATGTTCCTAATGCTGTGAGATCATCTCCTACGTGCACAAACAGACTGTCTTCCACAGCACCAAACTGGTGACTTGGGGGGTAACAAGGTTTTTTGTTGCTACCTGGATAAAGTGGCGTGCTAGAAATAAACAGCAGGTATTACTGATTTTCTAGAAGAGTAAGTTGTCTTTAAGGTGTGCTGAGGAATGTGAGCATCCCACATGACCAGACATTCTTTGCAGTCAAAAACTGAAAAGAAGAAAAAGAGAAAATATACCACAGGAAGGAAGGCTCATTCTTTCTCATCTGCCAGGTGTAAGGTGAGTAGACAGTCACTTCTGTTTTGTAGGAGGAAAGGAAGTCTGATGGAAGCATGATTCTGAAAGGTTATAAGGAGATACACTGCTGTTGGAGAGGTTATCATGGGACCAGAGGCAGCCAAGCTCTAAAGAAGATTGCAGTTATGGTATATTCAAGCTGTCTTGTTGTTAAGCATCTAGCCAGTCTTCTGGGAGGTGATAGGAAACCTCCAGATGGCAAAGTCCATGCCCTAGACACATTCATGTCCTTTCACACCTGTGACTATGGCCTTGCACAGGCTTTGAGAACAACATTTAAGCTTCCACCATGCTTTTATCTACAGGCAGGAGGCTTAGATCGCCAGCAGCACAGGGAACGGTCGTGACTGACTCGGTCTTACTGGGTCGTCAGCCAAACTTTGCAATCTGTACGAAACAATGAATTACTGTCAAAGGGACAGGAACAGTCCAAAGCAGCTGCAGGGCTCTTCTGGGGCAAAGCGAGGGTCTTACATTTGTCCTTCACTTATATCAGAATGGGAATAACCTGATGACCTAAGAAGCGGAGTCATTTTTAATACCTGCTCCTTTCTCTCAGTACCTGGAGGGGTAGTCCTGCATGCCTCGTCTCACTGGTTATCATTATTATGTCATCCAGATCAATCATTTCAAGCTCATTGGGTTGTAAATGCAGCTTTGATCATTCGTTACACTTTGTTAGTATTTATCAGAGCCAGGACTCTGTTAATCTGAAACAGCAGCACTCAAAAAGCAAGGAAAGCTGGGCTCCAAGAGCACTTACTGCAAGTTGGAGGGCTGGTGTTTGGGTTGGTTTGTTTTCTAAATTATTCACGTCTAAAAATTTCCAAACTGCTGTAGGATACAGCTCTGAAAGGCAAGAGGAAATTTTCACTCTCTCAAGACAGGCACTGTGAGAGTGAAGGGCAAAGCGCCTGCCGGTTGCTGGAAGCCCTTCACTGCTCCAGCGGATCGGAAACAGGCACAGGAGAGGGAGTCCTCCGCTGGCAAAACCTCTTTTATGTCAAAGTACGCATAAGGCTCCTGGGGCTGATCCACAGCGCACTGAAGGCATTGAAACCAATAGGCCTAACTCATAAAGTGCTCTGGAGCAGGTCTTTTGCCGGTTTTAACTCCTTGTATGCACTGGCTGCAGCTTATACTGCATTTGGGACAAAGCAAAAGCATCGCTTTTTAATTCCAAGCCCAGGAATTGAAAGGATGACTGAACTCCAAATGCTCGCCTTAGCGACAACATGCAAAAATTCTTTAGCACCATCTAGCTAACGTCGAAGGTAACCCACACTGACACTTCTTCCTACAAATCTGCTCTGCCACCGACACTCCCGGGCTTGAGCATGCAGACTTCAAAAGCCGAAGAGATAGGCGCTGCATGCTGATGAGGAGGAGAAGGAGAGGGCGGGTTTAGCAAAGCACCGAGGAGCGGAGCGTGCATTTCACATAGAGCCAGATGGGGCACTGATTATCGGCCATGGGAAGTACAAGTGCAAATTTCATACAACACGTTACACCGTACCTTGTTCAACAAGCTGAGAAAACACAACAGTAGGACATGGGAAGGGACAAGGATATCTTTTTTGCTGAAATGTCAGAGAGACTATGGATGAGAAAAATGCTGCGGAAGCGAAACAATGCAGGAAGATTTGGTAAAGCTGAATAAAGGGCTACAAAATTAATGGGAGGTGCCTAGAAAAACTTTGAGAATAGTCAGAGGCAGTCAATCAAAATCCTTCACAAGTTCATGCAATATTTGCTGAAATGTTCCTGTAGAAAAAAAAACACAATAGGGTGAACAGTTCAAAACTATCCAGTATTTTGGAATGAAAGAACTGGAATTTTCCTTTTCGAAATAAATTTCTTTCTTAAGATTTTATAATGTTGTATTATTACATAAAATGTAAAAACAAACCCCCAGAAAACCGAGTTAGCAATCTACATTGAAACATTTCAGAGTCCCCTTTATAAACCCATTTTGTGGAAAAATTTGGAACTGTTGGCTCTTGCATTTCAGAATGTAGCCAAATACTAAAACTTCAAGGAAAGGATTTTTCCACCTAAAGGTTTAATGAAAAATTTTCAAAACTTTTTTTTTTTCCCTTAAAGTTCTGATAAGAAATCAGTTAAGGTGATATCAGAACTGCCTGCAGGATAAGGCACAATCCTCTAAAGAGCTATTTGACTGGGGAACCTCCCTTTTCTAAAGAATTACTAGCAAAGTATGAATTCACCTAAACTATTGTTTCACATAGGACTGAATCATTGTCAGAAAAGAATGTGTCTTCACCTTTCATGGCTTTGTCAAGGAAAAAGAATCAAAATATACAAGAATAGGAAGCATTTTGATTTAGCACTGGCCCAATTCTCTGTTTACATTTGGGCTTTGAGAAAAATCCAACTGAGTCTTATTTTCACAACCAACTAAAACAATATTGTAAATTTTCATCTCCATCTTTTGACCTAGGTTATTTAAAAACACTTACCAGGGATTCTTAAGCATCCTCGCACAAAGTGTTTGTCTTTTTTT
>VZTL01049645.1:20520-43533 GCA_013400535.1 Scopus umbretta | reverse complement strand
TTTTTTTTTTTTTTTTTACGAAATGACCCGAAACAATAACATACCATGTTTCCACAAGTAAGGACCATGGGCAAATTGATGCATTTTTATTTAAGCACTTGTTTCCTGATTTTTAGACTAGAAAGACCCAATTTCAAGCCGTAGGCTAACTTGTGGGCCAATATTAAAAGCAGTTTGTGTGTACAGCCTTCTGCACATGCCTGTGCTCCAAACTAGGAGATGGAAAGAGGCAGCAATATCTCCAGGCTTAGTGACCACCTGAAAGCTTTGCACCCCGCAACCAGAGCAGGCTGATAGCGGCTCCTCAGTCTAGATAAAATAGGTATCATCCTACAAAGGCTGACTATAGAGACCATACTCTGTAGAAAGCAGAGGCTCAAAGAAGGTCCAGATTCTGAGGATGGGGCTTGGGTGGGGACAAGAGGAGGAGAAGACTGCAGAGGAGCACAACCCCTTCCAGAGGAATACAGCAAACCTCCGCCAAGCCAAGTTATATTCGCCATCATAACATGTAACGTGGTCAAAAACTAGAGGAAAAGGAAATTGCACTGAGTCTGACAAAATCAATACCTACAGAGCACTGTGGTGGAGATGCTGAGCTATGTGGTGCTAAAGAAACAGGAGCCAACGCTCCCACCGGGCCTCCTGGCTACCCACCACATGGCCACCTTCCGCTGCGCTGCCCTCCGGCTACGTGTGGCAATGCTCTCACGGCTTTGGAAACGGCGTGGTTGGTTGGATTTGCTTACTTAAGGAGAGAATCAAGGGAAGAGTTTTTGTTTGCTTTCCTTTTTTACCTGCCTGTTTGGGGTATTTCGTTCTTTTATAATTCGGCTTGTACAAAATACTCTGTCAAAATGCACGCGATGGAATTGCCTCTGAGACTCCGAGCATACACTATTCCCACGCCCTCTCACACCCTGTAATAAGCTTTTTATTCTACTATAATTAACACTCAGGAATCAGTCCCTGTTTCCCTAAAATCACAAACAGTCCTACACCTAGTATTTTGCTGCTGCTTTTGCTTTACCTGCTAATAACCCTTTCCCCTCCCTGAACTGCTTTCAAATACTCACTGTCTTTCCAGCCACTGCATGCTGAAGTTGGCCTTCCTGATTGCTTAATTAGGTAATTTTTACCTAAATACTGTATATTTCCTACTGAAAGAGTCTATGCCTGTGAAATCAAGGCATACTTTCTTCAAACCAGACACATATTTTGGGGAGATGGACCACTGGGGTAAATATAGACTTTCAGTCATATTCACAAGATGTCTAATGAATGTATTGCTGGTCCTCTCATTAAATACTTCCAAATTTCAGAGTAATGTTTTGACACACAATGCCAGCATATACAGTTTCATTCCTGTAGAAGACAGGTGATTTCCAGTGCTCCCAAATAAGCAAGGCACTTATATCTCCACTTACAGAACTCATATAGGCAATTAGGAGTCAACCTCATTGAAAAACTAAAGAAAATCAGCTAAAATTGGGAATTTTAACCTAAGTCATACAGACCATTTACAATATTTTATGTTTTTATCTTCAAATAAAGGTTGCACATAGGACAGCTCAGCTTCAATTTATGGCAACTTAACCCCTACCCCCGAAAAAAAAGGAGTTGTTCAACAGCAGTGGTTCAGAAGAACCCACTATCAGTATTTTTAAAGAATAAAAATTGTAGCATTCACACAGGAATAGGATCCAAACCCTTATAGAGCCGGTAGGCTTCCCATTTAATATGACATGCATTAGATCAGGCTGATTATACCAACTGATGGGGGGGACAGAAACCAACTCTTTTGGCTTCATAAAAGCAAATGTCTTTTTTATCTGAATAATTATTATTATCGTTAAAACAAAATGTATATTTTCTCAGCTTTTTATTTACAATATAAAGTGCTTTCCACAGTAAATCAACAAATATGAGTATTCATGTCACCAAGTGCTGATGATTAAAAATAATTACTTTAATGGCAGCTGGCCTGATGCCAAACATGATTAGCTTTCGCATTTCAAGCATGATAGTAGATAATTTACATCTCCTTTCACGCCAATACCAAACTACTCCTAATGGATTCTATTTTAGTTTTTATGAATTAATAGAAATTTAGTGTCCAATTCACTATATTATAGCCACCATTTGCTTTCAAAACCAAAGAAATGTTTCAAAAAGGGCAGAAAGTATCCAAATCACAGGATCCATAGCCAATAAACTCCATTTCCCTGCTGACAGCGTCCTTGCCTGTGCCCTTAGAGCTGTCAGATGCAGAATGAGAAGAAAACTTTCTCAAACAGACCAGAAAATCCTGTCAAGTAGGAAAAACTCGTGGAGACACCCAAGGCTTCTCCACCAGGACACATGCAGGTTGAAGACCCTCTCTCCTGAAAGACAAGGCGAACCTCCCACCGCTCCAGTGGACAGAATTTTATTCCGGGGTTAGTGAAGGAAATTGGACATTTGCCTATTAAAAACATCATAAGCTGCTCAAGGACCTGGTGGGTAAAAACAGGAAATGTATTTACATTCTTTTAGAGTAATTTTAAAACCAGTTGCCTTTTACCTACCCATTAGGTCTGAGTACAGCGCCCTGAGCTCATCCGGTGGGGATAAACACTGATATACACACACAGGATTGCACTTGCCTGCCTCAGTTCAGTCTTGGGGTGTCAAAAGCATCTGCACGCTCCTTGTGGGAGGAAAGGGAAGAGCAAATGAATTCCCTTCCACCTGGTTTGGAAGGTTCTGCCCATAGGAAATGTGGAAATTCAAAATACAGCAAGAAGACACAGTTAGCAGGTTCATGGGCAAGTGGGAAGGTCAGAAGGACAACTTTAGCTTTTAAATACCTGTATGGATACAGGCGGGACCACTGCTTCTTAGCTGGAAAGGAGCATACAGGAACACTGAGGCAAAAAATACCAGGGACACTAATCTGGGGAAGGACTTGCTAGGCATGTGAAGCAAGAACAGAAAGTAGGATAATGCCTTCCAGCCAGCAGGCTGGAAGAAGAAAAGGGAGGCTGACCTCCCCCGAGAGCAAACCTTGGTGATTTAGTTTCCCCTTCAACCCCAGATCTCCATCTCCAACAGGCCCAGCAAGGCTCCAAGCTGTGCCTGACTGCACAGAACCAGGGCCCTGGTCTTAAAGGTTTAACCACTTTCAGTGGCTACATGGAGGTGGAACCTGTGTTTTCAAAGAACAAGTCTGGGAACAGCACCCAAAAAAAGCATAACTAAAAAGAAGCACCCTCCCTCCCCAGTCTAGCTACCTTTCCTCAGTGCTACGGCAGATGATTTCTGCTGCCCATGATGCCCTAAGACTGCTTCAGGGATGCGATAATGAACCCAAACCAAGCGAATGGGTTTCACAGGACCTGTAAACATTCATTTTCTTTCGCTGGTCACTGATGCAAAGAAAATATATTTGTCAAGTTTAAACCTTCACCTTCCAGCCTACTGCTGACGTAGAATATAAACACTTCCCGTGAAACCCTTCCAATTTACATTTCAATGGACCACAACCCTTATATATACTGACATTAAAATTTCCAGGACTGGCAGCTTCAGAAGTACAGAGCAAATGGACGTGGTGCCGGCTTCCCCATGCTGCCTCCCAGGTTTCATTCTTAACCTTCTATAGGCTCCTATAGGGGCTGATGCAAAACCAGACGTTCACATCAGGTCGATGCTTGGGTTACATGGAGAGG
Source organism: Scopus umbretta (assembly GCA_013400535.1). Taxonomy (NCBI): domain Eukaryota; kingdom Metazoa; phylum Chordata; class Aves; order Pelecaniformes; family Scopidae; genus Scopus; species Scopus umbretta. The sequence continues at coordinate 39,823 of VZTL01049645.1, read as the reverse complement.
CCCAACCACAGCAGCAATTAATGCTGCTTGTAATGCTGGTTTTTAGTGGGTGGACAGCTGGTGCAGTTTTTTACAAAGGTCACACACATCACTTCTCAGAGGCTGTAGAGCAACCATCTGGGGGGAAGAGCATACAAAACTGGTGGGCTCTACCAGTTGGAGAAAGTTTGGAATTGCTTACTTAGAGATAAAATTCAGTATCACAACAGGAAATCCTGAGGCCTGGCCCTGTCCCTAGACTAATTGCTGTTGGTCTGGCGGTGCACCCCTGTCGCTGAGCCATCCCTTCTTGCTCGAAAGAGCTCCCAACAACCCCCCCCTCCTTCCACTTTGGCAGAAATCCGAGCGTATCCTCCACACTCTGATTTAAAGTAAACCGCCATGTCATCGCCCTAGCACAAAAACACACAAATACCCTCCCACCTTCGTAAAGAAGCAAAACATTAAGCTTTATGGGTACAACAACTATTATAAAAAAAGCCCAAGTATTTAATGCAATGCTGTGGTTGAGAATTTAACCACACAAAAGGCAGAAAATTCAAATGTACAATTCCCACAGAAACCATAACTTGGCCACGTTTCACATACACACGTCAAGACAGAAACTTTAACAGCGCATTCTCCCATCTGAATTACTGCATTTGCAGAAGAGGTACAGCTTTCCTTCTCCTCCCTTTGCTTTTCTTGCCTTGTTCTTTTCTCATATACAAATCCCCAGTGGCAACGTTTATGAAAAATTAGGGGAGGTGATGCCAGGGTGAAGGGAGAGAGAAGAACGTCTTTGGGTAAACACACACGTGTTGGAGATGGTTCAAAAGCAGAGGTTAGCCTCCAAATTGCTTCCAACTTCAGCTGTTTTGTGTCGAGGCCCTCAGCTCCAAGTCCTTCCCTGGGGCCAATGCCAAAGTCTGCATCATAGCTTAGCCTGATCACACAGCACCCAAACCTAGACGGACTCTCCCAAGACCTAACCCTGGAGGGTACTGCCCAAAGGACAACCTGCTGAGTCTCAGCTCCTTCCTTGCTCCTTCAGTGTAGATTTGAATTCTGCCAAAGGTCTACTCAAGTCTACCTGGGCCAACGTGTGCCCGTTTCCTGAATCAATGCTACGCAAGGAAATGAGGTGGTTTGCAGCCTATTCAATTCATCCCTTAGTGTGAACAAACTATTACTCTTTAGAGGCCAGGCTGAGTGATGTCAGCTTTTGTACAAATCTGGATAAAGGACGTAAGTTATGCATCTGGATCGACAGCAGATTACCTTCGCCCCTCCACCACTACAGACAAAACAAGGCCAGTACTGCAGAAAGTCATCAGCTCTAAGCTTCTCTAGTCAGCTTTTAGAGCAGCAACTGGTGGTGCTGTGTATGTGGGCAGCTAAACCTCCCTCCATCCACACCACCCTTGCTGCTTAATCCCTTCCCACCTGCTCCAGGAAGGATGTACAGCAAGCAATAAGCTTCTTTATTCCTGAATTTTCAGCCACAAGGTTGGAGTCAACTTTGCTTGAGTGTCTTTACTCATACAAGCAAATGGGCATTTTTACCTGGAGGGAAGTAGTGGATCCAGCCATTGATCTGGGCTGCATGCTCACTTGGCCGTGGGCAGTCACAGAGGCCAGTATGGAAAATGTTATACTTAATGTGCTGCGCTGCGTCCGTGCTGGCTCTGAGCAGCCTGTCCTGAGTGGCCAGAGTAGTCGGAAATTTGAATTTCTTGGCACTAGTGAATTTCAGCTTGTAGAGGGGATTAAAATGAGTAACTTCTCCATTCATTGTACAAAAATTAAGAACATAAAAATGGACAAGCCATTCTGAGTCACCCATGGCCCATCCAGTGCAGGATCTCCTCTCCCCCAGTGGTCAGCGGTGGGTGCTTCAGAAACAAATATAAACAGCATGGCAATTATAGTGATCCCTCCTCTGGTATAACCTCTCAGATTCCAGCAATCAGCAGTTTTGGGACTTCCTGAGCCAGAGGTTGCATCTGGACCATCGTGTTTAATAGCTCCCAGTGGACTTCTCCTCCATGAATTTGTCTAATCCCTTCTTGAACCCATTTATACTGTTGGCTTCTACAACATCCTGTGACAAGGAGTTTCACGCTACAATCATGCACTGTGGGTGTTGGGGAAGCAGGGGGGGAGGAAAACTTCCTTCTTACTCATTTAAACTCACTGCCTAATTATGTCAAGGATTTCTTGAAATCCTTTCTACCTCCATTTCTAGTGGTATGAACAGCAGTAAAAGTAATTCCCTGGGAACTTGCTCCCCACCATTCAGACTGTTATCAGTATCTCACACAGTCTATTTACTATCTCTCATAACAAAGTCATGCCATATATTCAACACCTTTCCCTGTGCCTTACTGTTTTCACTGTAACCCTTTCAATACAAGCAATTTTTCTTTGGTTCTAATAACTAACCAGAGCATATTATCCAGAAAAGTTTTGAAACCAAATAATTTACCCTGAAAATCCAGGCACAGCTATAGAAAAAGAAAAGAGAAAGTTCATTTGGCACTTTGATGGCTTCATTGACTTCAACCGAGCAACTAAAGTTTAACCCGATTTATGTCTGATCTTCACTCAGCCATCCAAGCTATCTCCTGAACTCCTACATATACCTATATCTAATAATACAATGATATATTATTATAGTATAATGATATATTATTAATTCTTCAATAATTACTATAATTGAGTTGTGTAATAATTCATAATTATATACTGAAATACTACGACGATATAAGCATAACATACACATATATATACACATAACATTGTTATACATATACATAACACATAAACAATATAAGTTATAACTATACATAACTTCCTTTGACTAATTATCCCATTTCACCCAAACCAGCGATCACTTGCCCACTAGAAAAAATGAAGGCAGACAGTACATTGCACAGTAAGGTGAATTTAGGATACTGGTTTTTGGAGACAGCAAATAAAAGACCTGTAGTTTCAGCGCAGCACAGGTGCAGAGAACAAGGCCAGAAAGTCTTAGTTACTGAGTGTGAAAGACGTGTCAGGCATATATTTGGTCAAATGCAGGCACAGCAAAGCGTGCGGGAACACGTAAGCTGGTACGATGATGCTCTTAGTGCATGCATATTTTTAAGATCTGCAAAAAGGACTACTAAGCATTCTCCTGAGCTCATCAGTCAGAGAGTTTCGTTCTTCATCCCACCTCCTCTGCAGTCAGATTAGGAGGGTCCGAGCCCTCGTCTCCCACGGGATGCAGCAGGAGTGAGAAAGGTCCTGTTCAATGCCAGCTGACGTGAGCCCCCTGCAACTCTGCAATGCCTATTCCTGTGCAGGCTGTGATGGTGCAGGGGTCCAGATGCTCTGAGGGAACCAAAGCCTAACTGCCAGTTACACCTGGTTTTAGTTGTAACTCCCAAAAAACGTTTTAAGGGAGTATGTCCCAGTTAGGTGACATTAACCAATGTATGTCCTTTCCAGGGACAGTGTGCAGGTTAGAGGGGAGAGTGGGCAATCCATGAGAAGAGGGGAGGAAGATCAGAAATGAGGAGTAAGGGGTTAATAAAGGAGTCAACGTGCCTTCCTCTTGTTTACCACAGTCACGACCTCCTCTTGCCCAGCACCACCATCTTCACTGGCCTGACAGCGATCATTTGGATCCTGCCCCAGGTGAACAAGACAGCAGGACCCTGGCAATGGTCCCCTCTTCACCCTTCTGTCGAAATCCTGCGACACTGGCAACACCGGCCTTGCACTGCTGCTTCTCACATTACTCCCTCTTGCCTTTTCCTTCCTCACCCTACTTCTGCTCTTCTTCGGTCTGACTTCTGCTGTCTTTTTGATAAAGTTTTCACCATGCCAAGCAAGACTCCATCTTTTGCAAGGCTTCTGTGACCACAAACAAAACGCGGAGTAAGAAACAACAACTTAAACTATCCACAGAGCTGAGTTTGTCAGGTCTCAGGACAGGCTGGCAGGACTGTAGCAGCCAGTGAGTGAAAGAAAACAGCTTCTGTCTCTGGTGCTGACTATTCCTGGGTCTTTTCTTTCCCCTTCCCTATGTGTTTGCTTTGCCATCAAAGAAAAAGGCTTGAACGATAGCTTCAAGAACAGAAATAGCAACTGCAACCTATCTCAACTGGCTGTGTTTCTTTTCTCCCCCCAAGAACATTCATCCTCTTTATATAAAGTAATTTTAAAAGACTTTCAAGCTAAAAGGGAGTTTATAAAAATTCCCTGCAGTGAAAGAGAAAGAACATCATATTAAAGTGAAAGCAGTACCTTACCACGTCTAGAGCTTTAACTAATTTTCCTTCTTTCCCCTTTCCATATTTTTAACTAAAGTTTAACAAAAATGGGTTGTAGCAATGGCTGCTGCCCTGGGACGAGCCAGGCTGAAACCTGCATTCAGCCCCCTGAAACACTTTAACTGTTCAACACAAATACTCTGACAGGGCCAAGTTAACTCCTTTTGAGTCAAGGTCCATGGTTTCTATCAGAATGATGACAACGGACAAGCATGGGGGTTTCTGGCAGAGGCTGCTGGCAAGTTGTGTGTGCTGAACCCTGTTCTCTTGCGTGCTCCTGGCAGTGCTGTGGGGTTTGCTGGAGGAAGTTATGTATGCTAAATGCAAAGGCTTTTACAAAAGAAGACAAACAAAAGGATGCCATGAAGCCAAAATCATATGCCACTTCATTTGGTAAAGACGACAAGGAGTAATAGTTCAATATTGGTCAACAGAAGTTTTGAGAAGTAGTTACCACCTGCCAGCAATTAAAAAGTTTGAAGATAATAAGATATATCTAACCAAATACCACACCAAATAACACCACCATACACCCATGTTATCTTGGATGTACCTACATGCAAGTGTGGAAATAAACATTTAAGAGCAATTAAATCTTAGTCAGATGCCTAGAAATAAAGAAATGTGGTTTGCTTTGTTGTTCTCACGGACAGCATCTGACCAAAACTTATGAAGTGTAATGCCAAGCTTCTGGGCTTCTCTTTAACCTTTCACTGCATTGGTTTGCTCCTTCTTTCTCTGGGACAGATACATACACACAGACCTCTCTAAATGTATTTGTGTGTGTATGTATGTTAAATATAAACATCCATTTTTCCAGAAAGGATTTTATGAGAGCTAGTTAATGTCTGTAAATCATAAAGGAGACCGAAAGGCACTCTGTGTATGCACTGTATCAGTCTCATTGCACCTAACAGTCACTTACACGGTATCAAGCGAGGGAAATGCGAAAATGGGAAAACTCCCAACTCACTGTAAAATAAGGGACTGAGGCACACGATAGGTCAGGCAGCTGAGGACCTCCTCGCTGGCACCTGGCCCCTTGCTTGCCCACAGCTTGTGTTTCGGCTGGGCGCTGTGGCCCCGAGCGGGTGAAACAAAGCGGTGATAAGCACACCACCACAGCTCACAGCCTGGCTATTAATGCAAAGTCAGTTTGCGCTGCTCTGTAAGGCTGCAAGATCTGGTGGTCCGTGAGTAGAAGTGCTGCCCACTTGGCTACGCGGGTGATAACACCCAGCAGAGGGTGTGTTGGGCAATGGAGCAGTGCAGCCTCGTCAGATGGTTTTTAAAAGGTTTGCAAGCAAAACCTCCCTCAACACCTCTACGGAGAATGTTCCAGCTGGGCTGGAACTCTGTGCTGTCCTGCCTTACGTATTTGGCTTATGGGCATTTTAACTTGTGTGGTCCCAGGAAAGCATCAAATTGACAGACCGTAGAAGACAGCCACCATATCTTGTGCCTGGGAGGGTCTTCCACACTTACGTCCTCCTTGACACAGGTTTGTCTACCCTGTTCTTAAGGACGTCCAGTGACAGACATTTACTAGGCTACCCAGGCAACATGGTCCAGGGTTTCATCAACCTGCATCATGAAGGAAGTCCTTCCTACTGCCTAACACCATCTTTTTTCTCAGGGCGGGGGAAAAAAAAATAAGAGCAAACAGTCTACCCAGCCTTCATTAACAGATACGTTCTTTGGTGTCTTCTTGGTTGACCTTGTCTACTAAGACATACTGAGAGCTGATAATAATAATAATAATAATTAGCACTTATATAGTACTTAATCCTCAAAGCACTTTACAAACATTAGCTAATTAACTAAAAGGCAGATTATATATGTGTCTGTACATATAAATAAAAAAAATATAAAAGATCTGGGAAGTCTGCCACATTCATTCTTGCAGAAGTAAGGTCTTGCAAACTGCCTGCACTACACAAATCTTACTGCTTTCAGTAACATGTCATGCCAGCTCGGTTCAAAGCCCCCAGTTTAGCTTATGTGTGCTTACTCTGCCATCCATGTAGACCTGCAGAGTAGGGAAATTTCTTTAGGACAGCTCTGAGATGGTATTAATTAAGCAGTCTGACTTAATTTAATATTCAGTAGGCTTATTTTGNAAAAAAAAAAAAAACTTCAGCAAAATAAAGAATGAAAATGTGTGAAGTGTAAATGAAGGGCCACCTTGCTGACCTGTGGGCAGGGTGATTGTGATACAGTGAGATAAAATTCATGCTTCACATGTCTCCCTTAGCAGAAAAAAAAGGAAAAGTCCTCTATAAAAATCAAATTAAAAATGCTGTTCTCCTTCTACTTTGTGTACATAAAATTTGACTTGGCTGCAAACATTGGCTGTGAAATCCCTCCCAGGTCTCACCTTTTCCCTTCTGCTGGCACATGTACACACATGTACATACAGAGGACACAAGGTGCCACACCTACCAACACCCATGTCAAAGCAAGAAGAGTTAAACCTCTGTGAGAGCAAAAGCAAAGACCTCTACCTCTTGTGATGGCCTCTCCAGATTCTCTCATGAAGTGACATGAGCCAGGTCCAGATTTTCTATAGAAAAGCCTTAAAGTCAGTGCAACATCTGTTTCAACACTCTGGATCCCTTCCTCAGACTGAAGATCTCTGCCTTGCAAACCAGTTCTTACTGTGAATTCTCTTTAAAGCTGTAAAAAAAAAAAAAGAATGTAAAAAAAGTGACGGGCAAAAGCTGAACATGTACCTACTTTCAAGTGAACTACAGCTCCTCCTGCAACAGGGTAAGTATCATACATGGTTACACCACTGCAAATCCATACTGTCACCCCCAGATTCGTGTCATGACACCTGACAGCAGTAATAGGACTTGTTAAATTGCAAGGAGGAACAAGAACCTGCTTCCAATTGCACAGGTACAACACCCACAGAAGGCAATGGGAATTGTACCAGGCAGCTAGGAAGATAATTTAAAGCTTTATATTTTAATTTATTCTCTTTTAAGAAAGGAATCAGACTTGAATATGAGCCTGAGATGTGCTTGCCGAACACCTTAAACATTCCCACCACCAAAACAAAAAGCAGCACTTGTGACATTTTTTATTTTATTGTATTTATTTTTCCTAGTTGCAGTGGAGTCCCTCCCTCTCTGGGTACAACTGGACCATCTCTGCCAGAGGACATCCCTGGGGCTCAGAAAAACACTTCTAAAGAGCTTTTTTTTTTTTTTTTTGCATTTGGAATGCAGTAGATTATATCAAGTGTCAGATACTTTCAAAACATTTCCCAAGGGACAGTACTCCTATAAATTCTTCACACATACACTGCTTCACTTTCCACATGCTGAGTGCTGTGCTGTCCACAGACCCGCTGGTGTTAGTGCAGGAATTGGTATAAAGATTTGTGTGGAAGTGCACTTGCTGCAAATTGGACCAGTGGCTCTCAGTGCCTTTCAGGACTATGCACAAGAGAAAGTAAGCTATATTTAAATACATGAATCCATAGGATACCAACTCTTTCATTTCTGTGAATGCATAAGTTAAAGGACTTTTATAGTTGTTGAAATTACTAATTTAGAAGCTGACAGATCTTTCCAAAAACAACGAGAAAAACTATTACTTTCCTTTTGGTTTGGTGTTCATATAATATGATTTTGATATCTGCATGTTTCTTCCGAATTAACACACTCAACAGATGCCCACACAGAAGAGAAATAATTTTGTTCACAAACAAGAACACTTTACAAATGGTGCACCAATATCAGAAAATTAAATCCACCTACAGATACTCAAACTTATTATGGTGTATGCACATATTTGAAAACATCTGTGTATAAGTTTAAGTATATTACACAAAACCCTGGAGTAGTTGTCTGGTATGTCCCCAAGGTCTTCAGATGCATTGTTTGCTATCCAGAGAGCCCATGAAATGAAACTTGCAGATGCACAGGCCTCACTGAGCAGCATTTCCAACCTCTGAAGTGCCTCTGTGAAGCTAAGGCAGACGTGGGACTTCAGCAGAGCTGGAAATGGAAGTGCTGAGAGCGCACCTTCAGAGTTTTATCTTGTTTTTCCTTCAATGGGAGAGCATGCTCTCCTTTGGTGGGGTGCTCAGAGTCACCACAGTCTCCATGAGTCTGGAAATAAGGTGAAAAGACAGTTGATAAACAAGAAAAGGAGAGTAAAGGAGAAGCCAAGTATTTGAAGACAGTCTGCTGATACGCCAGCATCGTATTCCTTATTTCTATCGTTCGCCTTGCTGGAGGGGCATCTCAGCCCTTGCAGGGAGAGGGGAAGAGCCCTCCCTCGCCCTGGGCAGCGCATGAACAGGAACGGGTGCAGACGCGGTCCCCGCGCGTTCAAACCCAGGGAAGAGCACACAATAGAGGGAGTTGCTGCTGCAGCCATGCGAGGCCTTCGCCTCGGTAGGAAGAGGACTCACCATGGCGTTAAACTCCTGCTTTGCATGTTCCCACAAGCCAGAGAAACACCCCACCTGCCCCCGGCAGGGAGATGATGTGTTCGGAGATAAATACTCACCCTGCCCACAGGCCTTCAAACACCCACAGGCTCCTGGGCTCTACCCACACCTAATCCTCCCTTTCTGTAATTCCCTTGAAATCGGGCATTAACTAACTTTCTTTCCACCTGTCACAATCCCCGGGAAATCCCAGGCTGAATTCACCCCACCCAGCCACCCCTCTCATGAAAAGGCTGCGCATATACGGCAGCCTCATCAGACGCAACCTTGATAAAATACTTGAAAGCGGAATTTAGCAACGCATACACAGAAGAGCTTCTCCCAAAAGATCCAAGTCCTCTCTTTACCATGTGAACTACTCTATGAAACCAATGTGCTATTTATGTATAAAAATGAAGGGCAATAAAAAAAAAAGGCTGTTTTATGTTGCTCAGCAAGCAATAGCACGCCTACATAACCCAACTCTTTGGAGTAAGGGTCTCTGCACACCAGTCTAACATTCCTTTGACTCCGACAAAGTGGAATAAAATCTATTTCAAATATATTATTTGATGAAAGCAGATGTCAGCAGATACTGCCTATGTAATTGATATTTGATTTATTCAAGATTTATGCATGCTGTGCCTTAGATTTATTAATGATAATCCCCTGCTCTTGTGTTTAATATAGTGGAACCAAAACATAATTTGCTGGGATCAGTCAGAAATGCATCAAAGTGATTAACTCTACATGCAAACCATTATCCAGTGACATCCCTACTGTGCATAGTGCAAAAGGAGGCAATAATACAGTAATTGGCTTCACTTAAGCAAGTCAGATATTTGCTGTGATTGCTGGTAAAATTTGGTCCCTTTAATCTCAATGGCGCTACTTCCTCACATCCTTCATCTTCCCTTGATGCATTCCTGTTCTCAAAAGAGTCAGAAACTTAAAAATAATAATAATAAAAAATTAAAAATCGACACAACCAAAACCCCTCCAACAACCTGGCAATTTAACACGAGGAACTAATCAGAATCACAGTCAGCAAAGCAATGAAATACAGCTCTGCTCCTGAAAACAGCTAAGAGGATCTTTCCCTGCTCCACGAATATAGTATTTGCCAGTTGCTCATGGCATCCACCTCATCGCAGTGATGTGACGAGGCAGAAGGACTCTATAACGAGCAGGACTCTATAACCAGCACTTTGTGTGCCCGAGGAGTGATTTAAGCCTCCCCTGTGGCCCCCAGTGCCCCGCACCAGGAGGGGAAGCACACCGTGAGGAAAGGCAGGTAGCGAGCTGCGTAGACAGCAGCACAGCAAGAACAGCTTGAAAAGAGTTCAAAAGAGGGATTAAGTTCAATGGGGAGGAGAGACCATGACTCTATGAGTAGTCACTGAGACTGGAAGGGCATGTCCTCCTTCTCACCACTGGGTGCTAGTCCTTCATCCGGGGAAGGAACAGGACTCCCTTAGTTCTTGCAGCTGGGGACAGAGACTCAAACGACGAGGCAGAGAGCAAAAAAGGTACAAAAAGCCCTAGTCCATGTGGGCAGGAGGAGGAAAGCTGTTAGAAAAAGGCAGCCTGTCTCCTGTGAATTTTCTCACCGGAGTCATGACAGCCAAAGACTCCATTTAGTCTAATTAATTTGTTCCACTCTTGAACAATATAATTTCAGTTACACGTCTTACGAGCTGTTACATTTCTGGGCAGATTCATTGCCACCACAAGAGCAGCCATGTGTTTCCATGTTGAGGAACTAAATCTTTTAGCTCCTGGACCAGGACAGTAACTCTGCTCCTGATGACTTGCTCATCGACAGGACAGGCTAAATCCCTCCCGCAAACCCCCAAAACCACTTTTCCCCCTGAGACACATAGGCATGGTAGCAACAAACACTACCTGAGAGCAGCTCACAGAAGTTAAATCTTACTATCTCGAGAGCTAATCCTGGGAGCAGGTCAAATAAACAGTTATTGAGTGAAGTTCGAATTTTTTTGCATGCTCTTCCACCCTCACCAGCAGAAAGCAACCCCACAAGAGTCCAACCAGTTTACAGCTTGCAGCTTCTCCTCATCCATGCTTGGATTTGCAATGGCTGCAGCGTTCTTCAGAGGCTGTGCTCAAATTAAAGATTGGGCTCAATAGGATGGCCAGAGCAAGAAACGCAGCCCGCCAGATTCAGAGAGGTACAGTTTTTGCAAAAGAGCTCTGATATGATAAAAAACAAGCGAGCAAAACCCCCCTTCTTATCTCTGTAACCACTGCTCCTGAAGCTGTCCTGGTGGCAGTGCTGCCCTGACAAGCAGTAAATGGGGTGCTCTGGCATTCAGTCTAATCAGAAATTAGTTGTCTCAAGAGAAAACCATTACCAAGGAGAAGTTTTTAAATAGGATGTTTAAATTCTCCATCATTATCACTTAGGAAGAGAACTTGACTTTCTCTTTCCTTCCACCTGAAAAGGCAAAACATTAAAAAAAAAAAACCCTAAGTCTCCCCTCATTTCTCCTACATACAAGGGTGATGTGTTGTGGCACAGACTTTCTTCACTAAGAACAGTTTTATTTGGGCCAGCGTCCTGTGTTGAGGGTGCTGGATGAAGAATGCGGTGCATGCAAGCCACAACAAATTCGACAGAAAATAAAAGAGCTGCAGCAGTGAGAACCAGGCACTGGGCCTGCCTTGCCTCAAAGCAGCTTTGTGACCTGCCAACTAGAAAAGAAGGATCCCCTGCACGGCTTGTTAGAGCAGATACTGAGAGGAGGCACAAGTGAGAGTTGTGCAAGAAAGAGGAAATGCTTTTCTCTTATTCTCTCATCTCCTCGCCTTCTCAGAAGAGGACAGAGCCAGAAGGCACCAAAATCAAGCAAGCCCCAGACAGAAGGAAAAAAAGAGGTAAATGACGGGCTACTTTATTCACAAAGAAAATAATGTGTAGATTTGGAATCATTACTCTTGTTCTTTTTTTGTACCCTCCCACTGAAACAAGCTAGTCTCCTTCCCATAGCTTCCTCTCCCCTGATACCAGGTTAGAGGAGAGTCTCTGTTGGCCCAGTATATGCCTCAATGTACCAGGATTCATGGGTTTCCCTTTGCTGCGACCATTTCTATATGGTACAAAAGAGCCCTCTTCTCATGGGTTGTATAATTCTCCCAATATAGAGCTGATGCTCTAACCAACTTCAGCAAGTCTTTCTCTTATCTGCCTGGTTATTTAAAGAAAAAAGTTACCCTGCGTTTCAAAACGATGCAGCTGACAAGCTGAGAAGATGATATCAATCCTGTCTGGTAGGAAGGGACTACAATTCCCTAGTGAATTTATCTTTGAACAAAATGAAGAAAAATTGATAGCTTCAATTATGAAGGGAATTCATATCACATGCAATTTAAAAAAAAATCTTCATTAATATACTTTTTCCAGATTGAGAATAATCACAGCCATCTGGAGATCAAATTATAAAATGGAGACTTATGCAGTAAGAAGGAATCTTGTCACTCAAACCTTGTACAACTTCATCCTTTAAAAAGATTGCTACCATTGATTTTATAATGCCTTGTTTCATCCTTATTCTGGAGTCCTTTATCCTTAATTAAAGTTGTTCCAGAACACTCCTGGTGTGTCCCTGGAACAGCCAAGACAGCAGTAGATCCTGATCATGTAATTTCAGCCCCATCATACGCTGCCAAGATACTAACAGAAGCAAGTGAGAGAATTACCAGGGAGCAGCACAAGATACAATAGAGGAAACGAGTGGAGTATTGGGAGGAAAGGAAATACCAAGACCCAGACAAGCCATTCGCCTACTCTTCCCCATGGATTCAGGAAAGTGCCAGAGACAGCTGCTACCCTCCAAACCCAACAAGCTCCAGATGGGGCCCTGTTCCCCCAGAAAGCTAAATCCAGAGAAGAAACATCACAGAGCAGCTGCAGACACTGCCAAAATAGAGGCTTCTGGACACACAGAAACATCCTCCAACTGTGACTAGCCTCCCCCCGCCCAAAGCTGTTTGACTGCAGTGTCTCTTCACCTCCGCTATATGCCTTTCCTTCTTCTGCCCTCTCCTCTATTTGTTTTTCCCTTGTAGATACACTGACCTCCTTTTCACAAATTCTGTCTCATTCCCCCACACTGGGGAATTAATATGATGTCTGAGAGCCTCACACTGTTCCATGAGGGCATCTTCTCCCCACCCTGACTGTACTCCCTTTTCTGTTCCCATTGGAAGCTCTCTGAGACAAGAGCCACCTATGGCTCCATGTTCAGATAGCAGTGGACATTCATGTTGACCTCAAAGGGCCTACTGTAATAAACACAATTGATGACAACTCCCACTTCCAAAGCTCAATGAAATAACCCTTTGCGTTTCAATGACACAGATTAAGCATTTTTAGAACACAAAACCAGAAACCTTCAAACCATTTTGTGCTTAACCCCATCCAATACCATCCGTGCTTTAAGCGTCATTGTCCTTTGCTGGACTGTGAGAAAGTATTATTAACTAAAAGTCCTGCCATTTACTCTGTAGACACACAAGGGCTGCCCTCACCCAAATTTTAATGAAGGGCTTTGCCCAAGGAAAAGAGGAAGAGCAGGCCCCTGGCCTCCACAAACTCAGATGGTGGCCAGCAAAGTAGAGGAAGTCTTATTAGGAGGTGGCTGGGAATCTCCAATACCATTAGCAGCGCTCCTCGAGGCACTCACTCACACCGTATGGCTGCAGATAAAGCACACACCTTCCCATGGGAGTTGCATCCTCTTGCCAGTGGAAACAATCATGTCTCTTGCCATGTAATGCACACCCTCAGGATCAAATACCTGGCACTGCTCCTGCCCCGCTTTAAACTCACGATTTGAGCCAGCACGAACAGGGGAGGAACTTAAGGAATAATCCAGCTCAAACAGTGCCTCTCAGTCAACACTGAGGACTTAACGCTCCCCAATGGCAATCAACCTGGGTTGCAGGAACGGTAATTCTGGACCACACCACTGGTCCTGTCTCCAGTAATAGCCATTAACAGAAATCTTCAGAAGAGTGTGAGCACAGGAAAGCATTATGTCATCACACCCTGTAATACTGCCCTAACCTGCAGCCTAGGCTCAGGACATAAATAAGTGACTTTTCTGCAAGTAGTGGAGTCACCCAAAGGTTCTGCATCCTCACAGCAGCAGGGAAAGAGGAGGATGGCTTTACAAAATTGCTAGCACCTTGCTCAGAGTCATGGCAACAAATAGAGAATGGAAAACTCTAGAGGCTGGATTTTACCCTTACGTCCAGGCAACGAAGTGAACACCTCCAGGCTCTGTTTATGAAATGAAGTACGCAGGCTCTCAGGGTGGGTCTTCTTTCCCCTGAAGAGAGTACTGTGAGCCAGCTCCTACGAAGTGCCCTGAACTGTCAAGTAAATGAAACAAATTAAGGTTAAACTCAAGGAAACAGAATAGGGTGCTGACTGAACCCAAAACAAAGTAACACATCTAAGCTGCAAGATGAAGAAAACCCCAAGCTGCAGAAGGAAGAACCCATCCCCTAACACACACACACACACACAAGAAACCAAGGTTGCCAGTCTCTTGCATTGCAGAATCATAGACAGTCATCCAGAAATCATGAGATAAGCTGAGAAAGAGCGATACACTAAAAATAATCTACTTTAAAACCCTTTTATATGCTTTCATGGATGTGACACTCTCTAATGGCCACATTTTCACAGTCTTTTCCACAGCCATGAGGACTAGCTCTTTAGGGGAAAACTAAGGATTTTCTTGGAACACATGCTTCCAGGAATTGAGACCCCAAGAGAAATACAGAAGCAAATGCAAAACATCAAGTAGCAGAAGATTCATGGTTAAAAAAGAAGGATGAGCTGACAACAAAGACAGGTGGTCAGTTCATTAGGGAACTTCTGATATAAAACATAGGAAGTTTTTCTTGAAAAAGCCAGGAAAATAGCAGCTTAAATTAAATTACACATTAGTTTGGTGTTTAAAAAGAGATGTTCTTATTTAAGAAGTGCTTAATGTATATAAATGGTTAATCATACAGGTCTCCTCACACACACAAGCAGCATTAATTCCCTACCACTGCTTCTGCTCTATGACTAATATTGTTACTGCTGGGTAAAATATCACCCTGACAAAAACCTTTTCCTTCACTACACACCACAAAAGGCTTGGACACATGGAAATACCTCGCACCTCTGCAGTCGTCTAGAACGCAGACCTTTTAAAAACTCAGTGCAAACCCAAAGCAAGAAATGGGCTAGGAGAACTTGCACACCACCAGTGAGCCAGCTTTGCAAGCATCAGCTGAAATTTCCATGCCCTTCAAGGCTTTTAGATGAGCTGATGGAGGATGCTTGGCCAGTGGGTAACAATTAAAAGTTGATAAGTGCTAATCTGTTAAATTCACTGCTGAGCTCATTCCTGAGTTACAATTTTAACCCCTGGAAAGTTGTCCCGCATTCGAAACACACCAAGAGAAAATATGAAATGCCATTTTCAGCACGGTCATAATCTAGCTTTGACAACCCTTTAAATAGGGCTTGCCAGCAAAAACCACCTCTCTGGGTCCCTTAGATCTCTATTTGCTACTCAGCACACCTATGTCTGGCTGAGCCATGTCTCTATTTATGTCATTGGTACCATTCAGTTTCTTAGCGGTTTCCAAGCACGTTATCCCCTACGCTACCCACCTCTCCAAATCCAACAGCAGGTGAGCAGCAATTTGCTTACAAGACACCCTACAAACACTCTACACAAAACATTATTTTTTCCTACAGGAAGGAATGGTGGCTTTGAAACCCTCCTCACATCTTCCCCTGTGAACAGTGTCCTAGAAAAAGGACTTCTTGGCCTGACTCTATACATTCTTCCCTAAGCAGGCCACTAGCTAAGGGACAAGGGTACAAGTCGTGACCTATGTGGGGAAGGATGGTGCTGGTGCTAAAGAGCAGGACTAGTGCCTGCAATAATTCCATATCTAAAGACTGCACCTCTGAATGAGAACGTTTTAGGGATATAAGGGTGTTAACAGGATAGAATGTTGATGATTTAAGACAGTGAGCGTCTTCTTTGAGCTAAGTGTTCCTACCTTGGCAGAGAGATGATAATATGCTAGAAATATTAAACTGCAAACTCCATGGAGATACGTAGGTACAAGTAAGAACAGAATTTGAAACCCTGTCTTCAGGATAAGTCATCAAACAGATCTTCCTAAACAGCAGCCAAATATATATCCGCATCTACTGTTGTAGGTGTTAATGGAACAGCTCCCAAATATGAATGCTGAAATAACATCCTGATCTCCTGTAACCGGAGCTAAGAGGATTTGCCATTGATATACCAGCTCTGAGCTGGATTTACTTCAAAATTCTCAAAAGCCCCTGCAATGGCATAAAGCACGTTTTTGTGTCGAAGGAATCCAGATGAGCGCTCCACATGGGGCACTGGGCGATACGTAATGAATTCCACATTCTGGTTTTGTCCCCGGAGAAGGCTCCCACAGATTCCACAATGGAACAAGAGGTTTATTGAACAGGACAATGCGAGAGGAAATCTATTTTACAACTTTAAGCGAGCCTCTGTCCGCAGAGGATGAGCATAATTTGTTGCTGAAAAGAAAACTAATATAAGCAAAATGGCCTGAATATTAAAGGAACAACATTTCATCTTTTCTAGTTCTTAAAAAAAACCCACGCATTTGTTGTATGTGTGCACTTATCCCTACACACATATATATGTAGCATGTATACATAATATTATGTATAAGCACTCTCCAAACACAAAGGAACTAAAAACAACATAATCCTGTCTTCTGGAAGTTCTTGGTATGGAAACAGTAATTAGATCATTCTACATTTGAATGTAGTACAGTTAATCAGAGCTTTCCCAGGGGCATTTTAGAATTAGAAGGAACACTATTAAGGAATACAAATGTCTTATTTCCTAAACTGCCAATAAAAGGACACGATCAACTTAAAAAAAAATGCAATGGAAATAGGTCGCTTAAAAAAAAAAATTCAGACCAATTCACTCCAATGTCATGAACCTAAATAGGATGTCATTGTGCCAGGGAATTAATTGGATTGTAAATAAAAGTGAAACCGATCGGTAAGTTTTTATTGCTTGTGATGAGTGAAATGCAAGGAGTGTACGAAGAGCGTAAATGATGAAAGTTGAATTTGTTCTGAAAAATTCTTTCAGTTTGAATAATCTGCAGGGTATTAATGGCACGGGTAAGAATTTTTATTATAAACATATGAGGACAGTGTGAATCAGGAATAATTCTATTGAAATCAATGGGATTGCACTGAGGGAACATTTTTGAGGGCTGCAGAATGGAAACTAAGATCTACATACCCTTTTGGTGAGAGCAGAATCAGGCCCATGGTTTTCTTTTTGTTTTTCCTCCTTGCTCTGTAGTTGCTTATGTACTTTTATAGAAAACTCTCTTTTCTCCAGCAGTGGGACCTCTAGATTTACATCTGGGTGCTCATGTCTGACTGTGGTGACAACATCCCTTTCACCTAAAACAAACATAGCTACCAACGAAGCCAGAAAACTTGCTGGAATGCAGGACTCGCTGAACAGAAGAATGCCAAAGAAACACAAAATAACGCAATCACAAATCTTTCAAAGAGGTGACCAGAGTGAGACAGAGGTATTCTGAGACCGGGAGCAATATCTCCTGAGGAAAACATGTGAAGTCAAGAATCACAAAATAGGAGAACCAGCGTGAGAAGCTATACCCTCATTTTGTATTTTGACCAGGATCTTGTGCCTCCTTTTTCAAGAAGCAGAAAAGAGCAGATGCTCAGGAGGACTATTTGAACGGCCAGCATGCTGGAGATCATATCTGACGAATGGAGGTGAAGGCAAGGACTCACACTTTTCCTCAGCAGCCCATACTACCCATGAGAAGGAGAAAGCCCTGCCAGCTTCAGACGCTAAAGAATGGAGGGGGAAGCCCTGAGGGATTAGTCTCCTAACTCAGCCACATTAATTAGATGATGTAAATACGGAGTCTCCTCTCTTCTTGCATCTCCTCATTATCTAGAGACTTGAAAGGGTTCACACAACCTGCGTGTAGTATTAAGAAAACCCAAGGCAGAGCAATTTAAGGTAGCTTGAGTACAGCTACAGAACAACAGCGCACAATAGAAGTATGATTGCTAGCTGAAACGTGCCGGGGTAAAACACCAGGGAAAGATAATACCTTCTCATATTAACAGATAATGATGAGACAAAGCTGTGATTTTATTTAGACTTCGAACAAGCACCAAACTTGTAACTAGCAGAGCATTTATATCTTGGGATGACCCTCTAAGAGGAGCCATGGCCAATGAACTTGAAGATGGAGTCGCATAACATATTAAAGCATTTTCAGGATGATAGCAGGGGATCACGCTTGCTGAGCTCCCTGTCCCTTAGTGCCCGGTGCTCCTGAGAACTTCCTTGATGGGTAACAGCATTGCTTGTCTTCCTTTCTTCCTGCACTGTAGTGACTCTTGCAGGGTTACTACGTACCATGGGACAGCTGCACACGGTCTGTTATAAGGCCTTCCTGTGCAGGCAAAAAAGGTTTTAGGAAATCTGTAACAGTGCGTTTCTGGAACTAAAACTTAATTTGTCTATCCCACCTCTCAGAGAGTGAAACAGCTTAAGGAAAAGCAAAGCAGAGACAGAGCACATGCGCAAAGGAGATGGACTCCCATAGAATAACCTAGCATACTAATTCATTCTGATATTGCTATTTAGTACCTGCAAAGTCTACCATTATGCATTATTAAATTCATGTATTATTGAATCACAGTCCTTGTTGCCTGGTAAGAAATGTGGATGATTTCTTAGCTTAAATTAAAGCACTGCTTCCCTTATTTGAATAAAACTGCATTACTGGCTGCCTCACATGGTAATCAGGAAACTGCATTAGGCAGGTAGTACTGTATGAATTAAAAAATAATGAAACAAGACTTTTCAGTCAGACATTGTTCCCTTGCCTGCTTTTCATGACAGCAGATTTCCTACTTTGAGTTGATAAGACAACAGCAAATGAAGATAACAACATGAGAGCAAAATCATTCACTCTAATAGGCTCCACCTGTGCAGACTTCAGCTCATTTACATGACTGCAGAAAAATTAGAAATCATGCAGCAATTAGTCTCTTCTAGATTATGCACTGTGTCAACTGATACCACTCTGGAGAGCACTAGTGCTAAAATGGTTTCAAAAGATAAATCTACTAGCCTGTGCAAACATTTTTAATTACCTGGAAAACTGGATTGCCTGTTTAGAAATCTCTGCTGTAAACCAGGCTGCCCACACAGCACTGGAATCAAATGTCACCAGATTCAAATGTTTATATAACTGACTTTTATAACGTTTGATGGCTTGGTGAAACAGAACCACGTATCTGCCTTTGCTGCTTTTTAGTTGAAGGAACATCTCTTTAATAGGGAGGTAATGCAATTGTGGTAAAAGGAATTTTTCTTTCTCTTTTTGTGTTAGCAGGTATCGATCCCTTTAGTCTCAGATCTCATCATCCACCCTGGTC